>PVKE010027255.1:0-21734 GCA_004027555.1 Craseonycteris thonglongyai | reverse complement strand
GGCACTACTTTACTAGTAGTAAAACAAAATAAGTTTCTATGCTAAACACTACAAGAAATAACATTGTGACTCAAATTTTGTAAGCAGGTATCATCAGTATCCTATTAAATGTTAAGAAAATTGATTCCAAAATTGATATTTCATGGAACAGAAACTTTCGGGACATCAAAATTAGGAAGTTATACTTTTACTTCTGAGTGATTTTATAAATGTAGCATAAGATGAATGCATTTGCTTTCTCAGTAAAATGCTTTTGTTGGTGTGCCCATGTGGCCGTAGCCATGTGACATAATGATACTAAATCTAGGGTTAAGAGTGAGACTATGAAAGAATAACTGCAGCCCTTCCTTCTGTTGACTAGAAACTTGATTTATAATCCAGTTTTGCATAATGGCTCAGTTAATGACTCAATTCCTTGCTGTATTATGGTTGACAGCATAAGGGAATATGCAGTTTTCTTAACGGTGATTCAGGATTCTAGCTGTTGATGACTAATAGTAAGGTATTTGTACCCAGCTCTGCCAGCTTGGAGTTCTGCAACCTCAACCTGGATGGCCTGGCCTGACATCTTTGCTTAACCTCTTCCTGGAGCATTTTGAGGCTGATTCTCTTGAGGATCATTTCTTGGGGGCTCTGGTATTCCTTCCCCTACAGTGTTGATGCACTGTCTGTCACCTTGTGCTTCTCCTTCTTTGGGGAGCATGTGGAAGCCGTGGATGCCCTGAGCCTGCGTCTGAGCTAGATGCTTTCTCAGCCTCGCAGAGACTACCAGGGGCTCTCAGAGCAGTCCTAAGTAGTGAAGAGCTTCGGTGGGGAGACATACCGGTAGCTTTTACAAAGAACTTTTCTAAGGCTCTCTCAAAAGTAACTGTGTAAATGAGGGTAAGGAAAAGAGGAACACATTTATTGAGTGTTTGCTTTCATTGGCATTATCTCTTTTCATCCACAATGCTATTTCTTCCTTTTCCTTTTAATAAATGAAGAAACATAATAAAATTAGAGAAGTTAAATAATTTGCCCATTATCAAATAATGTACTTGGTAAATATTGTCTTGTCTTGATGCAAACTTTTTCTTAAAGAACTTTTAGATTTGTTCCCTAATTTCCTTGTGAACTACATTTTATCCCAGCAGAATCCTGTGAAGGTCTGCTTTATAATGCCTAATTTTACAGCTGAGGGAAATGAGGAAGGAAAGGGTAACTAAATTTTAATCATATAACCCAGGACAATAATGAGGTCTCTTGATTTTTGCAATTATAGTGTATAGTAACATTTAGAGGTGAGCAGAAATGCCATAGTATATTTTACTTTGGATCTCAAGATGTCATATTATTTATAAATATATCATGTTTGTTCTATTTAAATAGATTCCAGATAGAGATGTGAAGGTCAAAGTGTGGGCAATGAGAGAAGAGCGGGGGAAAATGGGAAAATAAATTGTTCTAAAAAAAGAAAAAGTTTGATTTGTGGATTAAAAAAAATTACTTATATATTGCTACCTAGACGTAAAACCCCACCAAGTAATTTCAGAATCTTATTCTATAGATTTAGGTTAAATTAATTATTGCATAATTCATTGTAATTCTTATATATTGGATAATCAGTATAGTATAACTCTCAGATGCCAAAAAAAAAAAAAATGAGACATTTGTCTTCTTGAGACACTGTTATGTGCATGACAAGAAAGTAAGGTTCATTGCCTTCTTTTCATTGGAGCTTCTTTCAGTTCCTTGCTATCTTAAGTGTGGCCCATGGGCCAGCAAATCAATACCACCTGGTAGTTTATTAGCAATTTAGAATCTCAGGCCTACTTTACACTTTCTGAGAAATAAGCATTTTAACAAGATTTGATGTAGGTATATGAAGGTTTAAGAAGGTTGCTGTAGTTGACTTTTGATCTAGGTTCATTGCTATACTGTCTGCCTTGGTTTACCTTCAAATATTGGGACCAGAATAAATATTACTACGGTAGTAGCATCCATTTAGTCCTGTAGAACTTCCACATCAGGACTATATACAGTAGATTCTCTGTTAACTGGCTCTCTCAAGCAACCACACTCCTAAGCAACTGCTTGCTTGAGAATGCCAGTTGCTTGAGAATGCTGGTTGCTTGAGAAAGCTGGTTTGCTTGAGTTCTGGTTAATGGAGAGACTACTTATATTTATCCAGCATCTCTCAGTCCCCCTGGGTGCCAGCTGAGAGTCTATTGTATTGTATTTCTAAATGACAGGGGTTTAAATTTTTCTGAAATGAGAAAATTAGATTACAATTTAGCTACACCATTACATTTTTAAAACCCTTTAAGTAATTCACAACTAGATTTCTATTAACCTCCTATTTTCAGATAAAATAAGAAGTATAGGACGGGGAAGTAGTTTACTCTTAATTTTTGTATGTCGGTATTATTAATTACAGTTACTGAGCCACATTTTTCTTTTTCACTCAACAAATGGCAAGACCTGCTTCTAAAATATGCATGCCTTTCTGTACCCTTACTCAAGGATGGCCAAGTATCTGACACAACATTGATTTTTCCTCATCACTCTCCTTCCCCATATCTGAGGGACATTGCCAGTGGATCAGAGAGTACTGTTTTTCCCATGGAGCCAAGAGGTAACCTCAGAATCTTTCTCAATAAAGCATTCTAGGTAGCCACCATAAATAAATTGGCATACAGAAAGAAAGCTATTAGCAAATGTAGTATAATGTTTTAGATATTAAGGAGTTTTTCATTGGTATAAGCAATGAAAGTTATAAACAGTGCAAGTAGTTCAATCCTGCATTCTTGATTCAGTTCACCTTATTCCCAATTATTCTTTAGCAGTATTATTATATTATTACAAAGTTTCTTCAGTGGATATTCAACTTCATAAAGTTATCAGATATTACTGACAGTATAGAACACCAGTCTTGAAATTGGTCAGCAATGCAAATAAATCACTTTCTCATCTGCAATATGAGGTTAACATATATTATTCAGAGTATTGAGAAGATTAAATTAGATAATATGTTAATATGATCAGCAGAATATGTGTTTCATAAATGTTAACTGTTGTCTTCTCTCATTCCTTTTTCTCTTAATGGTTTGTTGACAAGGTGACACCTGTAAAACAATCAAAACATTTACCAGGTTCTTTCAAGAGTAATATCATCTCTTGCAATGCTGTCAATAAAATTGCATTTTAGTGGGCAGTCTGTTTACTTAGTAGATATTCTTTGGGTAAGGCTCTTAGACTTATAAAAATGTGAGAGTAAGAGCAACTTAGGAGGACTGTATTTCTTTTTAACTTTTAAATTTACTATGGTTACATTAGTTAGGAAAATCATGTGGTTTTAAAGTGTATAATTCTATAATATATCGTTTATATGTTGCATTGTGTGTTTACCACCCAGAGTCAGTTCTCTTTCAAGCACCATATAGTTTTTTCTACCACCTCCTTAGGTATACCCATTTATCTTCTGAATACCACTAAATTGTTGTCTATGAGTTTTTGTTTCTTTGTCTTGTTCCTTTGTTGCTTTTAGTTTTATATCTCACATATGTATGAAGTTATATGACCTTCACCTTTTTGTACTTCATCTTTTCTTATGGCTGAGTAATATTCCACTTTATGTATGTGCCACATCTTTACTCATTCACCTATCAAAGGACACTATGGTTGTTTCCATGAGTTGGCCACTGTGAATAATGCTGCAATGAACATTGGGGGTACATACATCTTTACAGATAAATCTTTTCAGAGTTTTTTGACAGATACCCAGAAGACAGATTGCTAGGTTGTATGTTAATTCTATTCTTAATTTTTCGAGGAACACCTGTATTGTTTTCCATAGTGGCTGTACCAATTTACATTCCCACCAGAGGGTTCTTTTTACTCCATAACCTCTCCAACACTCGTTATTCCTTATTTTGCTGATAACAGCCATTGTAACAGGTATGAAGTGGTATCTCATTGCAGTTTTGATTTGCATTTCTCTAATAGCTAGTGAAATTGGGAATTTTTTTTTGTATCTGTTAGCCATTTGTATATCTTCCTGGGAAAAGTGTCTGTTCATGTCCTCTGCTTATTTTTTCATTGTATTTTGTTGTTGTTGTATGAGTTTATAGATTTTGGATTTTAGTCCCTTTGGACTATGTCTTAAAAATACTTTATATACTGATTGTTATATATGTAAGAAATAATCATAAGCCTTGTGATAATAGTCCAATAACTATTTTTAGAAGTATTGAAATAGGAAAAATGATTCTGAAAGTATATCAATTGTACCCTGTGAGAGATCCTAAACAAGACTGAGGATGGCAAAGTATTTGTTTTCCTGACTCTACAAATAGAACCATGATAATAAGATAAATGCATACATTGCAAGAGATACAAACTATTGTAACAGAATGTTAATACTATGGTCTAAAGATACTACTTATGGGGAAGCCGGGATGGCTCAGTGGGTTAAGCGCTCACTTTGCAGCGCCGGGGACCGAGGATCGAATCCCGGCCCCGTCCTGTGTGAAACCATGTGCTGAACTGGGGAGTTCCCCTAGTTCAGTTCTCTCTCTGTGTCTCTGTATCTCTGTCAAAAAATTAATAAAATAAAAACTTAAAAAAAAAAGATATGTCTTAATGATGATTCTCATAGCATCTAAGTAAAAATAGTAAAAACTGAAATGTGGAAAAGGAATTCTTATAGGCGTTGTCTTCAAAAAATAGCACACAAAAAATAAATGGCTTCTGGAAAGAAGCATACATTGATGGAAATGACTGAAAGCGTACATCAAAAGTTTACTGAAAATCAGAGACTTTTCAAGAAAATAAGGGTTGAGCATGTTAAATTATTCAGAACCACAGGAACACTGAACTATAGGACAGTGTCCTCTGCCTTCAACTGCAGAGTTCTCTGAACAAAGAAAGACTCTGTTATTGCATTTAACCAAAATCTCTTCCATAAGGCATTTGTTAACAGATGATCCAAATATCAGAATCTGTGTTTTCATTTAGTCAAAAAGAAGACATTTAAGTGAGCATTTTATTAACTGGCCTTTTTTTTTTTGTCATGCCAACATAATTTAGGAGCAGAATTCCAAGGCAGTAGTGGAACTGATGGTGCTTTTGTCGTTACACGTTGTAGCATTTAATACTGAAGTGGCATTAGTAATACAGCAGGTACAGAAACGTTTTCCATTCTTGAATTTGGTGATTCACAATGGTAGGGTCTTTGTATGATATAAATTCTGACTCCTTTTATATTTTGTCTAATTTAAATTTCCCTAGCTTCTGCTGAGTATAAAATGAATTACTGTTGGTGAGTGAATATTATTTTTAAAATCAAGAAATAAATTAACTGCTGAAAACATTAAAAAATCTACCTCAATTTAGGCATTTTTTAATGAATGTGAAAATGTTTAACATTAATCCTCACCATAATGAAGTTCAGTAGGAATAAAAATCATTGATAGTGATACCTCAGAAAATAAAACCTATTAAATAATATTATTTAGGAAAAATATTGTACTTGATTAGTTTTAGGATTTTCTTTTTTTCTTTATTGGAAATTGACCTGTTATGTAATTGATACTGTGAAAAGCACCAAATAAGAATATTATTTTTGTTTTACTCTAAAGCTTTTATTAATGTATGTTATTTATAAATTTAATAATCATCTATTGAATGACTACTGTGTGATAGATACCAGAAGAAAATGATCTAGCTTCTCATAAATTCCTACCTCTAGAAAAGGCTTTACATCTTACTCTTTAGCAGCTGGAAGCGCTATTGGTATAAAATTTTTAAATATTTTAAGGTAAAATTATAAATTTATAATTATTTTCTAAATTCACTTTTAATTTTAATATGCCAAATGGTATAATACTGAGATCAAGTTATTAATCAATATGTATATAATCAATTCATTCAGAATGGTCCTCTAGATTATGCTTTATTTTTTAAGGACCATTATATTTAACATAATATATATTTATGTTTATTATATATTTGTATTTACTTTATAGATACAGACCTATCAACTAATATGTATCACTGACCTAATAATATATACTGAGAATCAGCACAGTGTCTCTGAGAAATATGTATCAAAAATACTACTTATTTTACTTTACTTCATCTATCATTAAAATCAACTTATAAGTAGTTAGGAATGAATGAAGGTATATTTGCTATAGCTTACAGGCCAGGAGTTGCCTGTTTCAAGTTCTTAAAAATATTACTCCTCATATGTGTTTTGTTAATTTTTCAGTATGACATATTTTATGAAGTTGATATTTTTACTTATATCTGAGAAATAACCATTTTTATTTCTGTAAGCTAATACTAAGCTTTATCAACAACAGTGTTTTAAGAAGATATTAGTTACATGTAACTAAGACTGCAAGAATATTTTATTTATATATTATGACATATCAGCAAAAATTGATCTCTGTATTTCTAAATTGTATTTAGTTTTTTGCTTTCTGGATTTTATGATGTCTAATACACACTATTGTTTTTTCGCACAGATATAATTTTAACACAATAATCAGAAGAGTATTACAATAAAAATCTGTCCATTGTTCCATATTTCTTAGAGCATCACATACCATCAGTTAAGTACTTTAATTTAAATACAGTCAGTAGTAATTAGGTCAAATTTGAACCTTTCATAGACTGAACTGCTAAACATTGATCCATCTCAATTTGTTTGAATGGTGGTAATATTCTTAGTGCCATGAGAGGTTCACTTATTGTGTAAAAACACATGTATGCATTATCAGATATATGCCATCATAGTGTAGGAATGCTGGATTAGTTCATAACAAAAACATTTATCCTAGGTTACACAAAGACCACCGGAAATAAATAAGCTTACTTCTCTGTGTTTTAGTTTTCTCAGTTTTAAAACTGGGATACCTGCCCCAATTCTTTCTCACACTGGGATAATTCAGATCTTTTTTTTTTTTTTTAATAAAGGGAAAAAGTAATTACCAGTGTTACTGTAATGCTAAATAAAAATAAAGGTCAGGGTTTTTTTCTATAAATCCATAAGCCTATTTCCAACAATTCTTTATTCCAGACATTAGATCACATAATAACAATAAAAAAATTAAAAGCCACTCTTTACTGCACATTTACAATATATTTGATAACCTTCTAGTTAAAAGAACCACTAAATTCATTATATTTTGGACATGCATTGCTGTTTTAGACTGAAAAGCTGTAAGTTTTTAATCTCTTCAGGTGAGTAATCCTGCAATTCTAAAAGTGTTAATATATTTCTCTAAATGTCTATTGGTGGAGGTTAGTCTCAGTTCTTCTTAATATTTACTATTCTGTTCTTGTAATAACTAAACATGTTGCACTAAAGCTATTACTAGGTCTGTAAGAAAAGAATAGTCATCTTTGTTGGTAATAGAAATGGACATAAATAGGGATGATTGGGAGCCAAAACTGAATATATCTGTTACTTTAATGCATATAATTTGCCTGAGAATAAGTTGGTGACTGAATAATATCTTTTTCTGATATCTATCCAGACTATTGTTTCATTCTTTATTTTTATTATTTTTAAGTGTGGGGAAAACCTCAGTCTTTAAAATGAAGATAATAAAACTAGAGCTCACAAATCTGAAATCAAGAACTAAGAAAGTAACAGTGTACTGTTACAAAGAGCTAGATAGACTAGCTCTTGAATAAAGTTTAGTTTGTTACATGAAAAACATTAAATAAATTACTTACTCTCAGACTTTCTATAAACACATTTTATGTAATACAATATTATAAATATTTCAAAGCACATTTTAAAAATGTTTAAGCAATTATTATTTACATCATGTGTGATTATTCAACTGTATTAAGATAGTAAGACATGAAAATTCCTAAAATGGAAAGAAAAAATAGCAAAGAAAGCAGAAAACAATGAATCCAATAACCCAGTTCACTGAATAAATATAGATGATCACCATGTCCATGTCAAACCACCACCCACGGCTGTCATCCTCAAAGTGCATATAGTCCATCCGATGTGCACCATGGGGGAACTGCCTTCTTGTGACAGGAGCTGCACGTCTGTGGAAACCTAGAAGATGTAATGCATTTCAAAGCTCATTATATTCAGCTACGAGCTCAGAAATAATGCTGCATTATGAACACAGGTCCCATGAACAGAGCACATCTTGGTTTCACTGAGTGGGTTGTATTCCTGACAATTTTTTTTTCAATGATAAGCAACCATCAGAAGTCTCTTTCAGTTAAGGCAAACTTGTCCAATCTGTGACAGACGGGCTGCATGTGGCCCAGGATGGCTTTGAAAGTGGCCCAACACAAACTTGTAAATTTTCTTAAAACCTTATGAGATTCTTTGGTGATTTTTTTTTTTTTTTAGGTCATCAGCTTTGTTAGTGTTATTATTTTATGTGCAGCCCAAGACAAGTTTTCTTCTTTCAATGTGACCCAGGGAAGCCAAAGGTTGGACAGCCCAGAGTTAAGAGTTTTAAAGCTAGGGACAGTAAAATTAGTAAAGAGTTTTGTTTCTTTGTTACTTTCAGTTTTATATTCCACCTATAAGTGAGGTCATATGTTTCCTGATTCTTTCAGTCTGACTTATTTCGCTTAATAAGATGGTTTCAAGGTCCATCCATGTTGTCACATGGACACACTCAATAGTTTGGTGGTTACCTGAAGGTAAGAGGATAAGGGGGGAGGGAGAGTGGGGAGGGGAGCTGGGAGTGGGCAACAGATATATGGTGACGGAAGGAGAGATGATTCTGGGTGGTGAGCACATAATGCAATACATAGGTGATGTAATGTAGATTTGTATACCTGGAAACTATCTTTTACCAACCAATGTCACCCCAATAAATTTAACAATAAAAAAAATTAGTAAAGAGCACAGGATAGGGAGTCAGAAGACTTCTTTTTCTGTCACTTATTTGGGGCAAATCATTTTGATCTCTTTGGGTCTCATATTTCTCATCTATAACTTCTATTCACTTAATTCAAAAATTTGTGAGGATCAACTGCAATTATTTTCACATGAGAACATTTTCTAAATTTAAACTTTATTCATAATGTTTTATTTTTAAAATTATCATTATAACTACTGTTCCTAAGCTCTGACCACCAACTTAGCCTTATATCTTATACCTTAAGAATTTCATTCAATTATTTGAGAAAAATTCTATGAGAAAAATGTCTCGTTTTAGCATTGAATAAATTGGACAGACCAAATGGTACTCTGTTAAAAAAATTTATCTTCAATTTTTATAAATGTCAAATTATATGTCTACTTAAATGATTGCTACATAATCTCAAAAGCAAGCAAGGTCTAAATGATATGACTAAATGAATATTACATCTCATGGTGAAATGCAATTCTTCTTTTCTGTGTGATATTTACATATGAATTATTTAGAACTTGAGTATAAACTTGCCTACTGATAACCTTCTTATTATTGGCTGACCAATATATCATTTCAAAAATCTCTAAAACATAAATTCAATTTTCTTAAGACTGATAATCTGATTAATCTTCACATTTTACTTATATACTGCTTACTTTAAGTATTTCTGTGCTTATCAGTATTAGTGAGTGGAGACAATACAAGAAACTAAACAGAAAGATCACTTCTAGTGCTTGTTAGTAACTCTGATAAAGGTTTCTGTGAGGCTCACATTTGAAGCAGAATCTAGATCATACTGTAACAATTGAGTAATATTAAATATTATGCTCTAGATTAGGCTGCTTATTCTGACTGCTAGGTTGCATTCACCTGGGTATTAGTATGATTATTTAAATCCAAACTTCTCTGGTCAGTAATAGTCCCAAATTACTGTTTACGTATGTTTTATTTTTTAAATAAAATTGTTCATATTTAAGGTGTAAAACATGGTGATTTGATATACAGTGAAATGAGTACTATGGTCAAGCTAATGAATATATCGATCTCCTCACATTATTACCTTTGTTATTGTTATGAGAGCACCTGAAGTCTACTCTCTTAACAAATTTCCAGTATCTCTGATCAGATATATGGTCAGCAAATATTTTATTCCAATATATAGGTTATCTTTTCATTTTGATGGTCAACTTTGTCATGCAGAAGCTTTTCAATCTGATGTAATCCTGCATATTTTATTTATTATTATTTTTAATTGTTAAATTTATTGGGGTGACATTGGTTGGTCAAAATTACATAGGTTCCAGGTGTACAATTCTACATCACATGGTCTATGTATTGCATTATGTGCGCACCACCCAGATTCAGCTCTCTTTCCATCACCATATATTTGATATCCCCTCCCTTCTTCCCCACCTTCCCCTTTACCCTCAGGTAACCACTAAACTACTGACTGTGTCCATGAGTTTTTGTATCTTTTTGTTACTTTCAGTTTTATATTCCACCTATAAGTGAGGTCTTATGTTTCTTGATTTTTTTCAGTCTGACTTGTTTCACTTAATATGGTGGTTACAAGGTCCATCCATGTTGCCACAAATGCCTGTATTTCATCTTTTCTTATCGCTGAGTAGTATTCCATTGTGTAAATAAACTTCCTTATCCAGTCATCTATCAAAGACACTTTGGTTGTTCCCACAACTTGGCCACCATGAAGAGTGCTACGATGAACACTGAGGTATCTACCCCAAAATCTTGCTTGTTTATTTTTGCTTCTATTGCCTGAACTTTTGTGGTCATAGCCAAAAACCATTAACAAAGCCAATGCCAAGGAGCTTACACTCTGTCTTCTTGTAGAGTTTTATAGTTTCAGGTGCTACACTTAAATCTATTATCTATTTTGAATTGATTTTGGTGTATGGTGTAAGTTAAGCGTCCAATTTCAATTTTTTTGCTGTGGCAGTCCAGTGTCCCAGCATCATTTATTGAAAAGACTATCCTTTTTTCATTATGTATTCTTGGCACCCTTACTGAAAATTAGTTGGCTACATACGAGTGGGGTTATTTCTGACTTTCCACTGTGTTCCATTCATCGATGTGTCTGTTTCTATGCCAGTACCAGAATGTTTTGGTTACTATAGCTTTGCAATATAATTTGAAATTAGGAAGTATGATACCTTGCACTCTGCTCTTCTCAAGATTGCTTTAGCTATTTCGGGTCTTTTGTGGTTCCATACAAATTTTAGGATAATTTTTTCAATTTTTGTGAAGAACACCATTAGTATATTGATAGGATTGCATTGAATCTTTATATTGTTTTGAGTAGTATGGACATTTTAATAATATTAATTGATTAAATCAGTGAACATGGACTAACTTTCCATTTAATCGTCTTCTTCAGTTCTTAATTTTTTTTAATTAAATTTATTGGAGTGATACTGGTTAACAATGTTATATAGGTTTCAAGTGTATACTTCTATAATACATCATCTATGCATTACATTGTGTCAAATCTCCTTTCATTACTATATATACAGCAGTTGCTTTTATCAATGATAGAATTATGCTAGGATAACTCAGTTTCTATATTTTTTGTTTACAAGGTTCTGTTAATTAAGTTTTGTGTCCACTTTTTGCTAGTAGTTTAGTTAAAGCCAGATATACGTAACATTCGATATATGGCAACACACAGAATATAAACTAATGAACTCAGTCCTTCTGTGTTGTTAAATTTCATTTTCCTCAGCTAACATTACTTATCATCATAACATGTAAGAATGCCAGTGTCCTCAATAAATATTAGTAAAGCTTAACTTCTCCGTAGCTAAACATAATATAAATTTTAATGTTATTTTCCCAGATTCCAAAAGACTTGTATCCAACCTGTGGACATTCTATTTTGGAGAACATATGTAGGGGATTTCAATCCCAACAGCTTTTTAACACATTTCGTACGAATCACGAGAATCTTTGTTTTTTCTGAGCCATGCGTTAAGGACAGGTAATGAGAATTCTCGTTTTTACACTTGACCTTTTATATGTTGCAAGATTCATTGAAAAGTTATAAATAATATGGAAGCAATTAAAGGGAAGAGTTCATTTCAACGTGGTCTCATTTAAATACCTGCCGGAACAGAGGGGTATGAGGGATTTAAACCCCGCCGTACGCAACGTGTTAAGAATATTGAACTACTGTTTTCTAAAGATATATAGTTAGTACCGTATCTTAAGAGGAAAGAGGCCTTTCTGTTTCTGTAGGAGATGGGGAAAATGGGAAGAGGTTCTCACATTCAAAAATTATCCTCTGGGGGAAGCTGGGATGGCTCAGTGGGTTAAGCGCTCACTTTGCAGCGCCTGGGACCAGGGATCGAATCCCGGCCCTGGCCCGTGCGGAACCATATGCTGAACTGGGAGCTCTCCTAGTTTAGTTCTCTCTCTGTCTCTGTCTCTGTATCTCTCTCTCTCCCTGTCAAAAATAAATAAATAAATAAAAATATATTAAAAAAGAAATTATCCTCATATGTAAAAGCATATATTCCCCAAATAGTTTATATTAAAAAACTGCTTCACAGATTTAGGACAGATAACAGTACCACTGTCATTAAAAATGATTATCATTAACTTTACATTTAATGATATGTGATTTCTCTATTTCAAAGCATTATTTATAGGTCTTAGATTCTTCACATTCAAAAGTTTCAGTTGTTTGGATCAAAGAAATAATGGTCTTAATGGCACAGCTGTAGGAAACAGTAGAGATGAGAACAGACATGGCACAAAGATGAAGTGTCATGAGTAGGGAGATCATGCTTGCTGATTCTCCCAGAATAGTCTGATAGTCTTGTTGTCCTGGTATAATTACTAATAGTGTCTCTTTCACTCTAAAAGTGTCCACAAGAATGCTAATTTTTTTCTTTCTTTCTTATTTATTTTTTTTGGTGGAAGGAGGGAGAAAGAAGGCAGTGCAGGAAGACATTGGCCTGTAAAATTTCTAGCTCTGAACAACAGGAAGCGATGATGACCCAGGATGGCTTAGGTAATAAGTTTTGGTTTTTTTTAAGATTTTATTTTATTGTTTGAGAGAAGATGAGAGAGAGAGAAAGAGAGAAAAAAGAGGGGAGGGCCCAGAGCAGTCTCCATAGTTGAACATCATTAGCTGTGACGTGGTTTCATTCCACACTGGTGGATGTGGGGCTGCACAAACAGGTACTGAACTGGAGACCTCCCACATGGGAGGCGAGAACCTTCATCGCCAAGCCATTCCAGTGGTTACCAGTTGTGCCACAGTTCAGCACATGGGTTTGCACAGCCAGGTTCAATCTCTAAGATTCAATCCCTGGACCTCATGGTTGCAAAGCAAGTGCTTAACCTGTTGAGCTATCCTGGCTTCTTCAGCAATAAGTTTTTATAGGTAAGTTGGATAACCATCATTGCTTGAGTAATGTTAATTTATTTTTCTTTTTTAATGTTAATTTCTTTAAGTTTTTTTTGTTTTTTTTAAGTAGGAAGTGAGTGAATGCGTGTTTTTAATTTTGGAAATTCCAAACATGTAAATTGAATGGGATGACTATAATTTCTAAATCAAAATTAGATTAACAGGAAAATAACCTCACAGACATTACTTGGTAAGTATCAGATTGATTATGATATTAAAAAAATTGTCGGAATACTAATCACAATAACTCATTGCAGATTCCACTGTAAAATGATAATGAAAGAACCTAATTTATTGAGCTATTTTGAGGATTAGATGAATTAATACACATAAAGCATATGCCTGGTTCACAGTAAAGGTTCAAAAAATACTATAGTCTTCTTCTTATTACTATTGCTACTAGTCCTTTTAATATGAGGAGGAAGGTGCATTTTATTGCCAGTGTTTATTCTTTATATCAGGGGTATGAAATTGGCGGCCTGCAGGCAATTTTTTGTGGCCCATGAGGCTCTGAAATAAAATGATAATAGAAATAATTGTTTGACACCCCTGCTTTATATTATGTCTATCATATCTGAATAAATCAGTAAACTTAACCATTGTTTGTTAAAAAATGTGGCTAACAAACTTTTCTTCAAGTATGAGTTTTCTCCAAGGCAATTGCTAACTTTAAATAGACTATGAGAATATCAGATACTGAAAATATGGAATTTATTAAACATTTATAGAGCATATGTACTATACGTGTATGTTAGTGGCTGATAATTGAAAGATATTTTAAGACATGGCCCCTGTCTTAAAAACTCAGTCTAGAACAGTGTTGCTCAATCTTTATTTTTTCATTATTCTCTTTGTAACAAAAAAGAAAACGTTAAATATATTTCCAATTGAGTATTCTAATCAATAAATTAAATTAATTTATACCTAATTTCTCTCTAATGATAGAAATTAAATAGTAAGGAATAAAATGTTGTCAGGTAAAGTTGAACTTTTGAAGGCCACAAACCCCTGTACTATCTAAGCTTTTTGGGTCCACAGAACTAATTTTTGCCAACTTGGGACATACTGCCACCATTTAAACAAGGAGATCTAGGAGACAGTACACTTAAGACCATTATGAAAACAGTATGTTATTTATTTTATTAAATTTATTGGGTGACATTGGTTAATAAAATTATATAGGTCTCAAATGTACAATTCTATAATATATCATCTATATACTCCATTGTGTGTTTTAATATATACAACCACTTCAACCCCAAAAAAAGATCTGTACTGGAGTTAATGGATTGAGAAGGTTTTGTAGATCTGTATTGGAGTCAATGAAGTGAGAAGATTTTGTACTAGGAAATCACATTTACACAGACTTGACCAGAACCTACTATTGATGATAAACTGATTATAATTATTTTGATAGTAAGTCATAGTTTAAAGAGTATCCAATATTATTAGTACATTTTAACTACACAATATTTTAGAGTAAGGAACACAATAAAGACACATACTTCATACTTTTTTGCCATGTAATACTGTAGTAAAAATCATACTCTTCACAAACAATCAAAAATCTGGATTCTTGTGCCAATAATAAACATATTCATTGTTTTGACTTTACCAAATAGTTTCTCTGTATATACTGAGATGTTCACATAGTTTTCATATTTAATATGTTAATGTGACAAACTCAAATAATTTTTTAAATGTTGAAATGTTTTTAAAAATGTCAAAGTGATGAATTAAAGTGATAGGTTTTCCAGTGTTTCATCATTCCTTCATACCTAGGATAAATTGCATGTGTTCATGATATTGGTTTTCATGCACTGGTGAATTTAGCTTTACATATTTCACATGACATTGAAGCTTGGTCTATAATTTTCTGTTTTGTGCTATTTTTTGTCTGTTTTTTATATCATGATTTTATTCACTTCATAAAACATGTTGGCAGTTAGGTGACAATTCCCCATGAATCTCTGGGTGTCTGCACATCTTGCAGAGTTACAGACTACCTTTGCTCTGTGCTATTTTTTAAAGAGGTATTTCTATAGCAAATAGTCTTGGAAGATAGCATGTATCCCTCTGGGAAGGTCTGTTTATAGCCTCATAACAGCATATTTAATTCCTTAAGGTCTTAGATTTGTAAACTTACAGCTCTCCACATAATACCCCACACATAGATACAATCTGGCCCTATCTGTAATGCCCTATGACAAATGGGACTCAGTTATCCATCACAAATGCTTATGCTATGGTTACTGCTGTGTATAGTAAATCCCATCCTTTATCTTTCTCTACCTGGAGTGTTGAGTCTTCTGCAAGCATCCATAAAACTGGCAGACTAAATTGTTACCTTGCAAATGAGGTAAATCTCAGACACTTAATAGTTCTCAATATTGGCAATCCTGTGCTCTATTTTTATTCTCTGAAACAGTTTACATAGAATTAGAACCCTTAATGGTTTGGTCAATCTACCTATAAAACCATTTGGGTCTGTAGTCTTTTCAGGTGTGGGAATAGAATTTAAAATACCAATTAATTTCTTTAATAGTTGTTAATAATAGCTGTTAGTCTATTCCTGTTTTTTAGTTCTTGAGTCATTTTTTATAATCTTCATACAACATTACCTATGCTATTCAAATTTTCAACGGAATTGGACTAAAATTTTTATAATTGTGGTACATTTAGGGTTCTTCACAAATATTCTGGTCTCTTGAGTACACAGTTCCTTTGCACTTCTCTGCCCCACAGAAGTTAGGCATAGCCACGAGACTTTATAATGGAAATGACTGTCTAACGAAAATACTGTGTTGCTTCTAGGGAGAGCAGGGGTTCCCAACCCATAGACCAGTATCAGTTTGTAGCCTGTTAGGAGCTGGGCCACACAGCAGGAGGTGAGTGGAGGGTAAGCAAGTGAAGCTTCATCTGTATTTACAGCTGCTCCCCATCATTCACATTACCACCTGAGCTCCACCTCCTGTCAGCTCAACAGCAGCTTTCAATTCTCATGGAGCATGAACCCTATTTGTGAACTGTGCATGTGAGGGATCTAGGTTGTGCGCTTCTTATGAGAATCTAATGCCTGATGATCAGAGGTGTAGCTGGGATGATGAAGCCAGCACTAGGGAGCAGCTGCAAATACAGATTAACATTAGCAGAGAGATTTTACTGCACAGAGACCATAATAAATCAATTGCTTGTATACTCATATAAAACCCTATCAGTGAGTGACAAGCTGTATCTGGTGGAAGGCTTTAAATCAGAATCACTTATTTTAGTCTGCATGTGGCCTGCCCATTATTTTATTTACCACTTCGTCTGTGCCTCTTTCCCTCACTGTGCCCTTGTCTCAGTAATGGTTGTGGTAAGCCCACAAGCTAACTCTAGCCAAAATGAGTAAACCACAAATGTCACTGGAGAACTTCTTTGAAAAGGGAGAAAGACCCAATGATGGAGATAGCAGAAGACTCAAAGACTGCCAACAAAAAGAAAGATGCATTTAAAAGAAAATACCAAGAGTCCTACTCAAATTATGGGTTCATTAGAACAGGTGATTCACATTCTCCAAGCCCTCTTTGTATAATATGTGGCAATGAGCTATCCAATGAAGACAGGAAACCTTCAAACTGCTTTGCCACATGTAGACCAAGCACCCTGCATTAAAAGACAAGCTTTTGGAATTTTTCAAATGAAAAAAAAAGGTGAAACAAAGAACAGAAGCAATTATTGAAAGCCACTGCTTCATCAAATGTGTTTGCATTGAGAATATCATTCTTAATGGCTAACCAGAAGCCCTTTACTGTTGGTGAAGAGTTGATCCTGCCAGTTGCTAAGGACATTTGTTGTGAACATTTAGGAGAGGCTATAGTTCAAAAGGTGACACGTATCCCTCTTTTGGCTAGCACCATAACTAGGCAAACTGATGAAACAGCAGAGGATACTGAGGCACAATTGTTAGGATTAATGAGTCACTGTGGTACGCAATCTAAGTTAATGAGTCTATCAATGATGACAAGTCAATGATGCTTGTTTTTGTGCAATCTATTTTTCAGGAGGTAGTGTATGAGGATATGTTATGTGCACTTTTGCTGCTAACCAAGACCGCAGCTGCCATGAATGGACAGCTTTATGGTTTCACTACTCGGGTCAACAAGGTTGCTTCTGATTGTGAGTCTATGCACTGTCATCCATAGAGAAATGCTGGCTCACCAAAAAATGTCACCCAAACTTAATGTTTTTCAGGATGTAACTAAAATGATTGACCATATCAATGTACATGCCCTTAACTCACGTCTGTTCACATAGCTCTGTGAGGAGATGATGCAGAGCACACACATCTTGCATGCACAGAAGTGAGATACCGGTAGCTTTCTAAAGGTAGATCACTGGCCAGAGTTTCTGAGTTATTAAAGCCATTCCAGAGATTGCTTTTACAAAAACAGTCACCACAGGCAGGACATTTCAGTGACACAGAATGGGTTGCAAAACTTGCTTATTTGTGTGACATATTCATCCTGCTCAATGAACTCATCTGTCACTTCAGGGGCGAACAACAACTGTGTTCAAGTTGGCAGATAGAGTGGCTGCATTCAAAACCAAACTGGAATTATGAGGGTGACAAGTGAATACTGGGATTTTTGACATGCTTCAAGCATTAGCAGAGATTTTGAAAGAGATTGAACCAGGGCCTTCTTTCTCCCAGCTGGTGCATGATCACCCATCTCAGCTTTCAAAAGAGTTTGAACACTACCTTCCAACCATAAAAGGCCCTCGAACTGGGAAGGAATGGATCCACGACCCATTTGACTAAGCCAGGTGAATTGATTTTGTCCATGCTAGAGGAGGATCAACTGCTTGAGATCACAAATGATGGTGGCCTTAAAAGTATGTTTGAGACAACTTCAAACAATTATACATTCTGGATTAAAGTCAAGGCAGAAGAGTATTTTGAGATTGCCATAAAAGCAATGAAAAACTGGCTTCCATTTCCAACACCCTATTTTTATGAAGCAGGGTTTCCTGCAGTGACAGCTACCAAAACAAGATTATGGAGTAGACGGGACATAAGCAACACACTTTGGGTGTCTGGCTCCCATCACCCCCAGATGGGACTGTCTTGTTGCAGGAAAACAAGCTCAGAGCTTCTGCTGATTCTGCATTATGGTGAGTTGTAGAACTATTTCATTATGTAGTACAATGTAACAATAATGTAAATAAAGTGCACAATAAATGGAACGCACTTTAATCACCCTGAAAGCCCCTTACCCCATCTGGTCTGTGGAAAAACTGTCTTCCATGAAACCGGTCCCTGGTGCCTAAAAGGTTGGGGACCGCTGAGGTAGAGCACCTATCGATTTGAGATGGTGCAGCAGTCTCCTTTCCTCCTCAATAACATTTCCACACCAGACAGAGAAAGCTGTTATCCTGGGTCATAAAGTTTAGAGTGCTGTGGAGCAGGACATTCAGGAGGTCAGGGAAAAAATACTGTAATGTTACTAAGAAATCTGACTGAAATAATGAAGTGGCTTATAAAACTATTAAAGAGAAGGGTGATATAAAGTTGAATCTGACTGATTTTCCCACTTGAATAAAAAAATAAAGCTCTTGAAGAAATTAATTGTGTGAAATCAAAGAGTTAGAAAGAACTGCAAAGAAAAAATCTCCTAGTCATTATCAGGTTTATAAAGAATATGAAGCAGCAGCATTCCAGAATCTCAAATTGGTACTTCCACCTTTTCATAAATTCTATTTTGTAAAAACAATTCTATCTCAGGATTTCTCTCATATCCTGGCAAACAAGGCCATGACTGTCCACCCCCCCCCCACCCCACAGAATATGGTTCTAATTTATATTCACTATCTTAGACCATAAGGTGGGCTCCGTTATTTTGAATATTTGACCAGAGACAGAAAGACTGTCAACAATTACATCATTCATTTTGCCAATTTTATCAGCTTGCCCTGTGCTTATAGTGGGTATTCAATATCTGTTTGTTGAATGGATGGATGAGTACCTGTATATAAAGATAGACTTAAAATAGAATGAGTAATTAGCATATTTTCTGAGAATTTCCCAGATCAAGTCTCTCAAATATATTTTTAGTAGGAGCTGATTATCAGAATATGTTTGAGATATATTCTGTAGTTCTTATAAAAAATATTCTTTAGAGGTTAATTCAGAGCTTGAAACCAGTATTAAAAAGGAGCTATGTCCTATCCTTTATGTGCGATGGGACAAACAAAAGGTTGAAGCACAGTGTTCTACTACTCTGTATTCTTCATATTACATAAGAATTTGGTTGTGTCAAAAGTTGATTGATATAATGAGGGCCTGACAGAGGTGGAGTGATATTTTTATTGTCATCAGTAAGTATAGACGCACTCAAAAACTTAATGCAAAATGGAATTTAAATTTCATCTTTGTCTCCTATACTTTAGAATTGCAGTCAAGTGTATTAATCCAACACTTATTTTCTGTTATTTAAAAAAACTTTAATTATAGGCATTCTAATAAGTGTGAATCTCATTATGGTTTTAATTTGCATTCATTCCTCTAATGACTAATGATGTTAAGCATCTCTTCATGTGTTGACAATTTGTACATCTTCTTTGGAGAAATATCTATTTACGTGTATTCTGGGTAGTAAGCCCTTACCAGATATGATAACCAAATATTTTCTCCAATTATGAAAGTTGCCCTTTCACCTTCATGATAATGATCTTTAATGCTTACATCAAGGGATAATAGGCTCAACTCTTTCAGTGTTTGCCCCTTATAATAACTCTTATTCAGCTAAGCTCCTGACAGTAACCATATTTCTTGTAGGTTGTATAATAAATCTATTTTGAATATTTTCCATAAAACTTATAAAAAATTAAATTCTGTGGAACTCCTATGTAGAGAACAAATGAAATGAAATCACAAAGAAGCAATAGTTGAAATTATAAATAGCATCAGTACCCCAAAATACAAAAAGATAAAAGTAATTATGGGGTTACCTGAAAGGTGCTTCATTCTTTTTAAAATTTGGATGTTGGTAGAAGTTAGGTTACAAAGGAATCTTTTAAAGTACATAATTCATATTACAAATTTTAAGTAAGACTGATTTTCTCATATTTGATTTCATATATTTTGGGCTAAATGTGATACAATTTAAATGTTTCTATACCAACTCTGTGGATAATGAGTTTCTACAGTTACTGACCACTCTATAAAGTAGTATGTGATTATATAATGTCCTTATACTACTTTTTTTCATTTAAACCACAGTATAAAGTTATATTTGTCCTTAAACTACTTTTTTCAGGCCTCAGGGAGTTTGTACCAGTAAGTCAATTTGTTGTAAGTCAATTTATTTTTTGCCTCAACCATGCGGGTCCTGTTTCTTTCTCCTCTGGTCAATGTCATTTGCTGTGCTGATCTTACCGTTTTTCTTATGCAGAAGTCCTTCCTATTCTCTGAAGATCCTAGTGCCCATGTCTCAACCTTTCAGACCAGACTCCGTACTCTCATAAGGGGCAAATACTAAAATTGCACAGTAGTTCATATTCTATGGTTTCATAAAAGATGAAATTATATTTTGTCCATATTGTATGATCATCATTACACAGTAACAAATTCTCAAAGGTGAAAGACATAATCCCTTACCCTTATTTTGATGATTCCTTATATCTACTGGTATACAGTTATATAGTGTGAATAATTAAAATTTAGAATGTGCTTTCACATTGTCTCATTTGATCCTTACTACAACACTATTAATTAGGGGAGGTAGATATAATTATTCCCATTTCAAAGATCAGAAGACCAAAAAGAAGAGGTTTTGGTGACATCCTTGAGGTCAGTTAGTTAGACTTCAACATAGAAATTGGTATTCCCAGTCCATTGTACACCTCTGAGACACTCTCTACAGTATACCAGGGCTCTGACACTTTCTACTTGTCCTAATATTGTGGGACAAGTGCAAAATACTAAAACTAAATAAACAGCTTATGATAATTATTCAGGCCTTATAAAGAACACCAATGCTTTTGTCAAATATAGCTTTGGACAAATCTATTACCTTTAAGATGAATTTTGTTATCTACACATTAAACATTGTTGACAGCAAGACAAATTAAATGCAATCACAAATTTCTCTCAAATCGTGCTCTCATAGTCTCTCCATTTTCTTCATATGTATACCTCTAGCTTTCAGTAAAATCCTCACTTAAAATTGATAAATACAGGGGAAAGCCGGGACGGCTCAGCGGGTTGAGCGCTCGCTTTGAGGCCACGAGGACCGGGGATCGAATCCCGGCTCCGGCCCAGGCAGGACCCACATGCTGAACTGGGGAGTTCCCACAGTTCGGTTCTCTAGCTGTCTCTGTCTCTGTCTCTCTCTCTATCTGTCAAGAGTAAAATAGAAATAAATATGCACTGA
>PVKE010027254.1:11657-21882 GCA_004027555.1 Craseonycteris thonglongyai | reverse complement strand
GAGGTCATGTGTTTCCTGATTCTTTCAGTCTGACTTATTTCGCTTAATAAGATAGTCTCTAGGTCCATCCATGTTGCCAGAAATGACTGTAATTTATCATTTCTCATCGCTGAGTAGTATTCCATTGTGTAAATGTACCACATCTTCTTTATCCAGTCGTCTATCGAAGGGCATTTTGGTTGTTTCCATGTTCTGGCCAAAGCATTGGTTTCTAATAGTAAGATAATAGTTCAGAAACTCACTATAAGTTAAATGCCCATCAATAATGAACAGTTAAATAAATGCTGGCTCATTCATACATCAAAAAGCTATTTAGTCGTTTGAAATGATTATAGAGAGGGAAATGTATTCACATAATGTTAAGATGCATGGTTAACAACATGTGTGATGTGAAGCTTTATCAAACCACGGTTATTATTTGATCCTCATTTTTACCAAAACAACAAGCAACAACAAGTTGTTACTGAATAAAAATGTAATGATATTCACAGCTTTGTAAAAAAAGAAACTCTCTCTCTATATATAGATACATACATACATACATACATACATACATACCTTTTGTATTGCATTATATCATATAATACATATACTAGCATATCTACCACCCTGGAGTTGATGAGCTCTTTCCTACACTATGTTTTGGGGAAGAAAGATGTAAATTGTTTTCAAAGAACTTTCATTAGCTACAGATGAGGTGGGCAGGAAAAGGTGGAACAGGGGCAGTTCTCACACAGGTGCACAGTCTATAATTTACTATTTGTGATCGGTTGTGGGAAACAGTCCTGAAAGTTCATGCACTAGCAGAATGCTGTAGCAGCTGCTGATGGCCATAGAAACTGATTCAAAGCCTCAACATATAATATATTCAGGAATGTAAACAGTCTATTGTTAGTTGATGCACAGCTATTAACTGCTTAAACACCCTTGACTCTTACACTCCCAGGCCTGCTGTAATTTAATTTAGGACAGCTCAGAACTTTTCCCTTGTCAGGAAGGAACCTTATTTGGAGGTAGGTTCTTTACAGAGGTGATTGAGATAAAAGGAGATGATTCTGGTGGGCTCTAATCCATTGTGACTGGTGGTCTTATAAGAAGGGGAAATTTGGGCACAGACAGGTGCAGAGGGAAAATCACGTAAAGTCACAGGGAAAATCATGTAAAGTCACAGGGAGAATGTGATATGAACGTGACGACGACCATCTACAAGCCATCAAGTGAGGACGGTTCCTTCCCTCACAATCCTCAGATAGAACAACCCTGCTAAGATCTTCACTGTGATCTTCCGACTTCCAAAATGGACAGATAATCAATTTCTGTGATTTAAGCCGCCCAGTCTGTGATCATTGTTACAGCAGTCCTAGCCACCCAATCCTGGCAGTCACCTGGTGAAGGCATGAAATGTCACTTTTGATGGCAGGAAGTGTGCTGTTAAGAATGCAGGAAAGTTCGGGACCACAATTCGGAAGCAGAAGGCTTTGAGGGGTGGAATGGTGGTGGGGAGGTGGGGGACAGAAGGAATGCCCAGTAGGAGAGAGGCTCCATGAAGTGCCACTGCCACCCTGCCCGTCCTACTTATGTCAGACCTGCTGCCACAGATAACCCCACGACTCACATTATTCAGAATCAGATGTACTGGGGCCAGAAATGCATTATTGAAATTTTTGCAGCACTTGTACTTTTTACATTTCATTTTGTTTTAGGCTAAAATGACAAAATTTAATATTAAAACATTAGCAGGAGTTCGCATTCCCTGAACATCGCCCACCTCTTGCCTCCAGCACACGTGGAATGGCAATAGGAAAGGACCACATACAGGGTGCTGGAAGGAGGACTGGCCGCTGGCCCTGACCCTGTACCGGACTGGCCGTGTGACCTTGAACACATCACTTCCCTCCTCTTTTGTCAAATGATAGAGAAGACGTGGGTGTTCTTTAAGATTCCTGCAGCCAAAGTATCTGCAAGTCTGTGTATCTCCAGAGAGGAGAGGGAGCCAACCAGAGATCAATCACAGATGTCTTTTCAGGAAGTGAGTCTTATCTGTACCTGAGGCATTGTCTGTGCTGGGAGGGGGGCGGAGAGCCATTGAAAGGGAGCTTCTCTAAGAGTGGACAGGTGGGAAGCCAGGATGGCTCAACCAGTTAAGTGCTCACTTTTCAGCCCCAGGGTCCGAGGATCAAGTCCTGGTCCCGGCCCCTGCAAACCCACATGCTGAACTGTGGCCTGGCCCCCAGTTCAGTTTTCACCGGGGCGAGCTTCCCATGTGGAAGGCCCCAGGTTTGGCCCCTAGCTCGTGGGGTCGTGCCTCCCATGCAGGAGGCCTCCAGCCCAGTTCCCACCCTGCACGGCCCCCGCCCACCTGTGTGCAATGACACCATGTCGAAAACTGATGACGTACAACCTTGGAGACTGCTCTGGGCCCTCCCTCTTGTCTCTGTCTTTCTCTGTCTCTCTCTCTGTCAAAAACAATAAAATAAATGTTAAAAAAAGAGGACAGGTGTGTCACCTAAAAAAGGTCTCTATTGACCTGTAGAGACCCTCACCAAAGAGCAGTCCACAGTGCCTGTTGCCATCCTCCTTTGTCAATGAGAAAACATAAAAATTACACGTATGCTAATAATAAATGATTTTCTGACTGCCAAATCTTGGGGCATTTATTGAAGCTTTTGTGATTGTGTAGGTCTGACTCTGTGTGTATGTGTGCACCCATATCATTTAGACACGTGCCTCAGTTTCCCTGGTATCCCTAGTAGGTTCTTAGTCTCTCTTTGGGGGCAATGAAGCCGTGAAACGCAGGCTTCCTTTTCTTCACTTTACGGGCTGACTCCTCATTTCCACTATTGGAGAGAGTATACGTTGGTGCTGCTTCACTCCCTCAGTACATACGTGGATCTTTTCTGCAGCACCCCAGGTTGAGTCTCTTTTCTGTGACTGATATTCACACCCTCATTCACCCAAAGGGAAAATTCATCCCAGAGGAACTTCTTACCAAAACTTGGAATGGATTTGGGTAGAGTTGACCTATCTGTCTTCTAGCCCCTTGTTGATCAGCTCCACCAGTCAACCCAGAGGAACTTCTTACCAAAACTTGGAATGGATTTGGGTAGAGTTGACCTATCTGTCTTCTAGCCCCTTATTGATCAGCTCCACCAGTCAAATCCAGCAGATTGTAAAAATAAAGACAGTTCTTCACTGAAGAGTCAGGGAATGCCAGAAAAGCATTGCGACACGGTAAGAGCAAACGATGCTTTTCCTGCTAACTTGGAGGTTTCCTAAAAGGTGCTTCTATCCTCAGGCCTTGGATAGAAGGAACATTCTTTCCCATATAACATAATTAAGCAAGGAAGTGAATTCCCATCACCTTTGTTGGTTCGAAGCAAGCCACAGGTTCTGCCCACATTTAAGAGAAAGAAATTATACCAGGGGGTGCCTCACAGGGTAACCCTTGGCTCATGGCCTTTTTCTTCACCTGCAAGGCCAGCAGCATTGGGCCAAGCCATTTCTATGAATTTTTCTCTCTTCTACCCTCTTCCGCCTTTAAGAACCTTGGTAATCACATTAGACCCACCTGCATAATCCAGGATTATCACACTATTTTAAGGTCAGCCAATTAGCAACCATAATTCCATCTACAACATTAATTCTCATCTTTCATGCGATATAGTCACAGGTGCAGGGCATAAGGATGTGGACATCTTTAGGTAGCTGTTATTCCACCTGCTATAACTATTGATTGTGTGTGTGTGTGTGTGGGGGGGTGTGAGTAATATTTGTGTTTATTCTTTTAAAATCCTTATCTTTCAGAGGTACTTAGTGCATAATTTACAGATGAAAGGCTATGTTGCTTAAAACTTTCTTCAAAATAATACAAGAGAGGAAAGAAGCTAGAGATAGAGATAAAGATAGAGACAGAGATAAAACACAATTGGCCATGAGCTGATAATTGCCGAAGCTGTGTTTGGTATGTGGTGGTTTACTGCACTAGTCTGTCTACTTTTGAATACATGTAAAGTTTTGCATAATAAATGTCTAATAACTGAAAAGACAGGCCAAGAAACCAAGCTATCTTAGCATAAATTGAATAATTCTACGCACCAGGCACTATGTTTAATGCTTCATTTGCATCATCCCGTTTGATTCTCACCACCCTATGAGGAAAATATTAAAAGTCCCACTTAGGAGTAAGAAACCTGCTTCTCTAGCAGATTAAATGACTTACCCGCATATACCAAGAACTAGATGCTGACTCCAAATTTCCTCTGATTTCAAAGCCTATGTTTTTCATCATTCTTTAAATTACATCAGCAAATGTCAGTTAAGTGGTTATACAAGGCATTGATATGGTGACAATATTTATTATAGACGATGTGATGCTTGGTCTCAAGGAGATCAAGGCCTACAAAATATTTGTTGAATGGCAGTTCTGGTCCTGGCTGAACCACTTATAAATGAGAAGAGGCAAATGATCTCAACTCTCTAGACCTCAGACCCTTTACCTGTATGATAAGATCATGAAATCCATTCTTTAAACTGTAGAGGACAGCAGGGAGAGCAAATGAGGTCATTTAAGTACAAGCTATTAAGAACAGTAAAGGGCCATATGAGTGAAAAGAACAAAACACAACAGTGCCAATAATGTGGTTGAAGATGAAAAGGCTCTTGGGCCACTCACAAAGAAGTAGGTTTTTGTACTACACCAGGTTCTCCTACTCCCATGTTTTCTCTTCAGGACTGTGCCTCAGCAATTTCACATATAATGAGGCTGACCCTAGAAATACCCAGGACAGTGACGTTCCAGAGTGATTGTACAGAACCTGTCATCACACTGAAGTGTCTCCCACCTTGAGGACTGTGCTTAGCACCCCGGGAGAGCCATGCGTGGGGAATAGGAATTACATGTGACGCTGTGACTGGGACAATGTTGCCACAATATATTAATAGGGACACAAGAACAGATGGTGTCCGATGCACATTAACCTTCAACACAATGCCCTTCAGGATTTGGTCTCAGCTAGAATCTCAGGTTTTACCTCCCACCACACTGCTACCCCAGTGATATACCTTTCACTCTGACCTGACCTGAAATGCGGTTTCAAGGAAAGGCATGTCATCTCACTGCCTTCATGTTCACGATGCTCTGTAAGAGCACCCTTACTCCACCTTCTGCTGTGTTCTTACTCATTCTTTAAGACTCACATCAGGGCCTTCCTTAGGAAGTCTTGGCCACTTCAGGTCCAAGTTGAATTAGATAATCCTTCTTTGACTTCCATGACATCAACTTCCAAACTATATAAAGGCTTTTCAGAAAATATCCAGCCATATAATCCTTCTCATTATATTGACAATAGCTGTTTTTTGTGTGTGTTTTTTTCTGGACAGCCCTCGTACTTCTGTTGTCTATTTTAGCGTTAGACCAAGAAGACCTGAAGGTAGCAGTTGACTTCCATTGCTCTATCTCTGGTGCCTATAACAGGACAGAGAAAAAGTAGGTACTTTGTAATTATTTGTTGACTCAGAGAATGGTATGTCACACAAAATACCATATTTTTTCATATCTAAGATGATAGTTTTTTGTCTACAATTATTAGACCAAAAATTGGGGGTTGTCTTATACACAGGAGTAACCCATGCATTGATTTCTTAATGTTAGGTTAGAAAAGTAGGGGTCATCTTATACATGGGGGCATCTTATACACAAAAAATGTGGCAAATATTAACATACCCCTCTTTTTAAGGGGATGGGTCTTTGTAATTGAAGGTTTCTTTGCTGACCATGACATGGGTCATGAGTGTACAGGCATGAAAACAGCTGCCTGAGACCTATGTTCATCATAGTTAAGAGAGGAGAGATTTAGAGATGAACAAGATCAAAAAAGATGGAAGAGGGGTCCTCAGAGGGGTGGCTATATTGGTTTATGTAAAGCCAGATGCTATGACAGCTAAACCTTAAAATATCTTTGACTCAATACAATGAAAGTTTATTTTTCATTCACATAAGCCTTAATTTCCACATACATAAATGTTGTCACTCATGCAAATCCTAGCTCTGATGATCCTGATGTCAAGGGAGAGAGGTGTGGATGAGAGTTCGGATTAGATCTGCCCCACAGAGAACCAGGTTTACTGAGGCTTCAATACCATCAACAGTCTTGGACTTCAACCTTTAAGCAGCAGGATTAAGAGAGAAAGACAATTGTTCACCCACTAGAGGTTTCTTATGGGCCAGGCAGGCAGGCAGGCAGGCATGGTACATGTTACTTCTACCCATATTTCATCAGATAAACTCAGTCACATGGCTATGCCTAACTGCCAAGGAACCTGGGAAGTGTAGTCTAACTATGTGTCCAAGAACAACAGGAAACCAGTCTCCACTGCAAAGGCTGAGAGATAGGGAGTATCAAAAAGGAAGAGCAATGGAAAGACAGAAGGGGAGCAGGGGGAAGGGAAAGAGTAAGAAGAAAGAAGGGCAAAGGAGAAGGAGCTTATGGTGGATAGCATTTGCAGCCCTGACTCCACTGTCCCCAAAACAAAGAATCTTTAGTGTACTACATTGCTCAGTAATGATGGTGCACAAGTGGGTATACTTGGAAAGGGACTAGAACTGAAGAACGAGGATAATAATAACATGTGGGAGATGGAATAAATATTTAAAGAGATTACATGCTCCTTCCAAGGACGATTCCATTTGCTAACACGTAGCAGACACTCCTTTTGGTGCTGGTAGGTTCATTTCCTGGTGAGAACCCTCTTCCTGGGTTTGCAGAGGCCCAGCTTCAGGCTGTATCCTCACACGTGGAGAGAGAGCATGAGTTCTGGCTTCTCTTCCTCTTCTTACAGGGACATTAATCCCATCGTATCTTCAGGATCTCATCTAAACCTATCACCTCCCAAAGGCACATCTCCAAATACCATCACGTTGGGGATGAGGCTTCAACAGTGAATTTTGGAGGGTATTTTCAGTTCATAACACCCTGTGTCAGGAGCTCCAAAGTCTCCCTCAGTAGGGAGCCCCCACCTGCAGCCTTGCCCCAGCTCTACAGTGGGTCATGTTTTTACTCGGGAAGGAAAATGCCCAGTTTTCTCTTAATAAGCTTTAAATGTTGGAATTTAAAATGTATAAGGGGATGCCAGGATGGCTCAGCAGGTTGCAGCCCTGGGGACTGAGGATCAAATCCTGGCCCAGTTCGTGCAAACCCATGTGCTGGTCTGGGGTGTGCTTCCCATGCAGGAGGCCCCCAGTTTGGTTATCACTCCTGGCTTTTGGGATCGTGCATGAAACACATAACAAGAACTCATGAAGTGTTCTTGACAAAGAAAAAAACAAAAACAAAACCAAAAACAACTGAAGAAATCCAACCAGTCCTCAAGAGCTTGCTTATAGAAAATAGGGCATGGGATAGAGAAACAAGGTAGACAAAACTCTAAGGAAGCAAAGGGACACATCCAGGATGTGGGACGCACTAAAAGACACGTGGCTTGATTTTTGCAATGAGTCAATGGTAGGAGGAAGAGAATGAAAGAGGGGAGAGAGAGAAAAAAAAAAAGAGAGAGAGAGAGAACAAGAGAGAAGGGAACGGAAGGAGAGGGGAGGAGAGAGAAAGGATAGGAAAGGAAGGGAAGAGAAAAGAGAAGAGAAGAGAAACACCAAGAATAAATTCTGGATTTTTTATTTTTATTATTATCTACCATATTATACCCAATCGAGAGGTACTTGAAAAAAAAACACTGGCTTTGTGTCAAATGATCTGAGCTCATATCCTGCTTCAGCCACTGTTATCACACCAGTAAACTTGGGTAACCTTTCAAGGGGTGATCATTCAAATGTTGATATGAGGTTTAAGTGAGACAGAATATGTAATTAAAATTTTATGTGCACAGAATTGTGTAGACATCGTCTCTCATTGCAATACTGATGCAGGGAATTACTGCAACAAAAATCATTTGTCCCCCATTGCTTGTACGGTCCCCTTGTGTTTCAAGCTTATCTGTAGTTTGTCCCTTTGCCCATTCATTTATTCTGTTAACAAATTTTCACTGAATGTGTATGTGTGCTTGAGACGGCAGCATGTATAAGAAAACCCCCTGCCCTAAGAGCATTCACAGTGTAAAGGGTCACAGCCATACAACAAAATAAAGGGAACAAGACGTTGCGCAGGGTTTTGGAATAAGCAGACATGGCATGGTCTCAAGGGCATGTGCAATGGCAGCTCTGCCATTACTAGTTGGGTGGGCCAGATCCACTCCCCACCCTTCATCCCCTGGCTCTCTGCTCTAGGTGACCAACCTGCAGGGACAATTTCAACAAGTTCAAGGGCTCTCATGCTCCCCACTGAGTCTGGCTCCCAAGAGAGATGAAAGGTTGGCAGGAGAAGCAGGTGGACAGCTTCCTTCCTAAGCTGTGACTTAAGACTGGCATCTCCTACCACCTGAGGCCTCTGCTCCTCTCACAGTGGCCCTCTGAATACAATTCTCTCCTCCCTTCAGTGCAATGGGTAACAGCCCTGCTGCTAATGAGTTGTGGGGCACTGCACTATCCCCAAGGCTTCCTAATGCTGCCTACGCCTTCTTAAATAAACCTTTCTTACACTGCCTGTGAGGTAGCTTCCTTTCCACAAGCCAGCTCTTTCCCGTTGGAACCCTGACTAGGCCACGGGGTGATTTCTTTTTTTTTTAAATAGTAAAAGGGACTGTTGCTAAGAATAAAGTATATGCATATGCATATGTATCAGTAACAAAATTAGACTGTTAAAGAAAAAACATACTTAATATTTTGACCATCCATATACCATCTCACCCTAACACTGCACTGGCCAGTACCAATTGATTTGAAAGCAAAGAAATTAAATTGTTAAACTATCATGTCTTTAGCCTCGGACTGTGGCAAACATTCATAAATTAATGTGATGATTTATCTGAATTCAGATATGTGTCACAGTGTAAATGCCATGGTTTAAATCTAATTTTTAAAAAGATTTATTGTTTGAGAGAAGGAGAGAGAGAGAGAGAGAGAGAGAGAGAAGGGGTGATTGTGAGCAAGTCTCTGAAGGGTTTTCGAGCCTTTGTTGACTCATCTGTGAAGTGGGATGAAGTGTAGTTCCTTCCTTCTGGTCCTAGGTCACTTCAGTTCAGAAGAACACTGTGGAATGTGGGAGAGCCCATGAGCACAGGAGAAGGACACATCAGGATTTAATCTGACTTTTGCTTGTACAAGTTGGGTAACCTCCTGCATTTTGTAACAAGTGTCTTTGTAAGTCAAGCCTTTGCGGGTAACAGGATTATAACAAATGTTCAATAGAACTTAGAGTTTTGGCTGAGGTCCCAAAGATGCAAATAAAGCTGTGTACCATGCATTAAAGAGAGGAGCTGGGTCCCTCCTCATGAGACATGCTGGCTGGTGACCAAAGCTAATGCTCCCAACATCTTGCTCACAGGAAGGCTAGAAGGTTCCCTAGAGAGAAGGAAATGCCTTCAAAGAACCTTGCAGTTTGGGGATGGGTTTTGCTTCCACTCACTCACAGCACCATAGGAGTCAAGGACAACCAGTGTTGGAGAGAGGACTTGTTGAAAGAGGGCAAATTGGCACTCAATGCCAACATGCGTGCTTGCTAGGATGCCGAAATGTGAAGACGTCCCCTGAGGTGAGAGGCCTGATTGAGTTCTTGGGAAACCTTAAACTATGTCCTTCTGGCATCGGGGACAGAGACCAGTGCCCAGTACTTGCCTAGAGAGGACTAAGGGTGGCGCTCCTCAAAGTTGTACTCGATGGCGAATCAAGTGTGTGCACACCTCACCAGGGCCAGGTGAAGACCAGGGAAGGCAGCTGTCGTAACTCATCTACCCACTACGGGGGCACCACGGGGCCAGGAGCTGAGAGAAGTCACAGAGATGGGCCTAGCGCACTGCCAGGCCTGTGTCTCTGAGGCAGTCACGTGGAAGGTGCCACCTGGGAGAGCCACAGTAGGATCTGGTCATTTGGAGTGGCTTCAGCAGCCTCAAGAGTATCACACAGCACCTGCCTCCCGACCTCTCCCCTTTTCCACTACCCTAACCCTGCAAAATCCATCTGCAATCAGGTGAGTCAGAGAGCAGGTGGAGTAAGAGCCAAACAGACCAAACTCGTCAGGTCTTTACCTAAGTCTTTGGCTCTGCTTGAGCTGTGTAGAGGGGAGACTTTTTTTTCTTTTTTCTTTTTTTTTTTTTTTGAGAGAAGGTGAGGGAGAAGGGG
>PVKE010027254.1:0-11557 GCA_004027555.1 Craseonycteris thonglongyai | reverse complement strand
CTTGGCAGTTGCCAATTGCACCAACGTTCAGCACATGGGTTTGCACAGGCTGGGACTGGGATTCAATCCCCGGGGACCTCACAGTTGCAAGGCCAGTTCTCAACCTGCTAAGAGAATTTTTTAATTGGATGTGAGATTAAATTTTGACTTTGATTGCACCAGACATTTTAATGCTTAAAAGTTACCGAGAAGCCTTAGAATCGCCTCCTATGCCATCGGGGGAAGGAGAAAGCGAATACAACTAAGTGAGCTTGAAGGCGATAGGGAGAAAAGCACAGCTATTCCCCGATCATATCAACCACCTCCCACCTGTTTTCAACAAACCTATTATATAGACTTTGCAGAATATTTGTGAAGAATAACAGAAATAACATAAAGCTATACCTAGCATAGGGCATCCTTTTCATTCTTATTGAAGATTCACCTATGTGCTTCACGTACAACTTAATGACACATGAAGTAGTCACATTCCGACAGAGTTAATTAATGTGGGAGAATGGTTGCTAACAGTGAGGTTCATGCCCAGGTATCTGTTTTTAGGGGAGCTCAGGCCCCAGAGGGACCAGGTTGGTGTCCAGAGGCTAAGAGCAAATTAGAAAAAGTCCACAGGGTTTCTCGCAATGATCACTGAACTGACATCCTGCCCAAATCCATACCACCAGTTGGACCCCCTGCATATCAGCCCCACATACTAACTTCCAGCTCTCACGGCAGCGTGCAGCATACTCTGACTTTGGCTTCCAAAGCCCCACTTTCAACAAGCCCTGTCCTACCTGTAAGTGTCTCCTTTCTGGGAGCATCTCCTCTGTTATTTTGATCATAGTTGCCCAGGTAGAACAATCAGATCCTTTCCATTAAGACTAGAATACCTAGGTTCTATATTCATTTAGCCTTCATTTTTCCCTTCATGATTCAGCAACTCTATCACTGAACTATTACATCCTTTAAAGGTGGTGTCAGTGAGTGAGCACACCTGGCTAGAATAGGTAAGGAAACGCAGACTGGGGCAGTGAGAGACTTGTCCAAATTCACATGAAGGACACAGTGAGAACCTTGCTAATGCTTCATTCTCTAAGAAGTCTCATTCTCTGGCGTTGCATGCTCATTCAACATTTGTGGGTGTACTTGTAAGAGTACATCTGTGAGAGCACATGGAAGCCTTCACACTTTCTGTGTAATCAGCTTGTCCCTTGCTGGCTGTGTCTGTGTGACAGGCAGTGAAGAGAAAGGATTCCTCTTTAACCACCTCATGGCCAGCACTGTGGAGACTACACGGATTCAGAAAGCCAACTGGTATTAGAGCCTCACTTCCCACGGCGCCTTCACTGTGCCACGCTGCCTCTGCATGCAGCCCGCATTGACCTCTGGGCAGCAGGTGAAATGTTTGCCTGTGGTCTCTGCATTGCTTTTTTGGGCCTCCCTATTTGTGCTTCCCTGGCTCTATCTTTTCCCTTCTCTGCCCACTGGTCAGCATTCCGGGTCCTGGTCTTAACCGGTCTGGGCCCACCTGTTAGTGCCCAGGCCTGGTTTCTTAATGCTGGGAGCAGGGAGGGACTTGGTCCCCTCTTGGGGAGGAAATATAGGTAAGAAACTGGGTCAGACAGGCTCAGAATATTGCAGATGAGTCCGGCTCTGAGGGACTGTCCAAGGACAGGGTAGACTACATTTGTACAGTGTAGTCATTATAATAAAGGACTATTGAGACTTGCCTTTTCTTTTCCTCACTTGTCTTTCTAGCTACGTGACTTGGGCCAAATTATTAATCAGTGTTTGCCTTGTGTTGTTTTTTGGGAGGGGTGGTAGTGGTTGTGGTGGTGGTAATAATAGCAAATCCCTTACAAGGTAACTCAAAGTCATGCTTAAATTATCAGAGCAAAATCATTGTCATTCTACCATGTTTTGACATTTAATTCAAGCAATCTTAGATAGCCATGTGAATACCTAATGAGATGTGGGTCTCATGGCTTTTGGGCTGGGTGTTTTCAATCAGCCTGTTCAGATCCCCTCTCACTTTCCCCTTCTGTGCCCTGGGAGGCCAAGTGGATGAGCCATCAATGTGCTCCCTGGCCTTTGGGTTTTTCCAGTTGGCGTTGGCCAATTATAAATGCCAGCAGAAGAAAGAGGAGGAGTTATACTCAGAGTCACAGGGGAGCTGGCCACCGTCCCCCCACGGTCACACTCGTATCCGGCGGCTTTCTGCATACATGCCAGCCCTCTCTGTCTTTGTTCCATATACCACACTCTCCCACTCCTCTCGGACCTGAGGTGATAGAGGAACCTTTTCCTAATCAGCCCTGGTACTGCTTCTTCATTCAGAGTTTCCTGAGACCTGCTCACAACATCGAGGTCTCTCCATTAAACTATCCATGAATGTCACTAACCTGAAGGTAACATATTCTCCCAGGACCCCGACCACCTTGCCTTCTTCAGGTGCTTTAGATGCTGCTTCCTGTGAGAGATGCGAGAGTCCAACTCTGACGTTTTTTGTCTTCTGGCTTCAGCCTCTGTAGGTAGGATGATTGAGGATGAAGTACTAGTTGAAATAAGTTATCTTGGGGAGGACAGGTCAGGCCCTGGTGGGACAAAGTGGGGTTTGCAAAGAGATTTTAGCCCCAGAAATGAATGAACCCTAAGGAAAGAGCTGATGGTGGGAACTAGCAACTACCTATATCAATTCTCTTACCTAGTGAAATCACCGTAGCACATTCTTCTCAATCTAGCACCCCCAGATTTCCCTCCCAGGACTCCTAGGAGCAGATCTAGGATCATGCTGGCTCTGGGGTGGGGTGGGTGGTCCAGAGGGGCTAGGAGTAACTGATGAACATCAGAACAGATGTTCAGTTTCACTAGGAACCAGAGAAAGAAAATTAAACAATAATGGTTTTAAGCAAAGGAGATATGCTTTCTAAACCAGGGCACATTTTTATTTCTATATTTATTTATTTATTTTTATTTAAAAAAATTTTTTTTTTTGTTACAGTTGACAGTATTATTTTATATTAGTTTCAGGTGTACAGCATAATGGCTGGACCTTTATATAATTTATGCAATGATCGATCTCCCCAATTAGTCTAGTACCACTTGGCACTATACATAGTCACTATACATAGAATATTATTGACTATATCTCCTATGCTATACTTTACATCCTCATGACTATACTGTCACTACCAATGTGTATTTCTTCATCCCTTCCCCTTTCTCACCCAGCTTCCCAACTCCTCTCCCCTCTGGCAACCATCAGTTTACTCTCCGTATCTATGGGTCTGTTTCTGTTTGGTGTGTTCATTTATTTTATTCTTTAGATTCCACATATAAGTGAGATCATATGGTATTTGTCTTTCTCTGTCTGACTTATTTCACTTACCATAATATCCTCTAGGCCCATTCATGTTGTCACAAATGGTAAGATTTTATTCTCCTTTTTTTTTTTAACTGAACTGGGGCCTCACCGCATTCGGGAAGCACACCCCAGTTCAGCATGTGGGTCCGCCTGGGCCGGAGCCGGGATTCGATCCTTGGTCCTCGGGGCTTCAAAGCGAGCACTTAACCCGCTGAGCCATCCTGGCTTCCCTCATTCTTTTTTTTTTTAATAGCTAAGTAATAGTCCATTGTGTGTATGTACCATGTTTTCTTTATCCATTCATCCTTTGATGGCACTTGGGTCAATTCTGTCTCTTGGCTATTGTAAATAGTCTAGGTCACATTTTTGGATTCACAATTTTAATATGAAGACTTTCAGTTTCAGCTCAAAGATATTGAGAGCTGGAAAGAGTGTTGCTCCCATCCATATGTCGAGAAAATTGCTACTAGGTTTTTGGTAATTTTGTTACATAGCTATAGAAAATGAATACACAATTGACCGTTCTGAAATGGTCAATTTGATCACCTCTGAAAGCCACTTCTCCACAAAAAGCCAAAAGAACACTAGTGAAAACTGTCAAAAATAACTTTTTTAGAACTCTGAAAAATGACCAAAGGTTTACAACCATTCAAGCAGCACTTGGTCAAGAAAAATGGCTGAATCTCAGCAAGTACAGTGAACCTTGTGGCATTTGAACCTAACTTATGCCCATTACCCTCACCCCCAGAAATTCAGTAGCACTAACAGCCAGCAGCCTCTACAGTAGTGAAAACCAGCAGCTTGGTAACTACCGAAGGAAGCAAAAGGGGTTTGAAGCTCCCCAGTAGCTCCCTCCCCAGAGAACTGTCATTATTTGACCCTCTTGCCAGTTCTCAAAAAACTCCCCTTTCAAGAATTTTTTTTATTTGATCTAATCTGAGCTTACTCTTTGTGAAGAGTTCTACCCACAGAGTATTTGTCAAATACAATCAGAGGCAACTGTTTAATATTACAGCTGCCTGAGGAGGTATTAACAGCTGGAGCTAACAAGGAACTCACCGAAAATTTTAAATCAGAAAAACTGGGTAATGAGATGTCCATAGGGGCCTTTGAAAAGATCCAACACATTCCCAGGAATCTAGAAGCCCATGTGCATTTTTATAACAGTGCACATTATGCCCAGGAAAGGCCTGAGAAAATCCTACTCTGTCACCTCTGGTTATCTTGAGTATCTACATGAGCAGGAAGTTAAGGATAAGAGAGTATTGTAGACTGTTTGCCAAAGCATTGAAAACGAAAATACACACACACACACACACACACACACACACACACACACACACACCTTTAAAAATGCTGGGAGATTATTAGTTCAAGTATTTTTTAAAAAATTTCTGTCTGGGGGAAGCTGGGATGGCTCAGTGGGTTAAGCGCTCACTTTGCAGCACTGGGGACCGAGGATTGAATCCCAACCCCGGCCCGTGCGGAACCATATGCTGAACTGGGAGCTCCGCCAGCTCAGTTCTCTCTCTGTCTCTGTATCTCTCTCTCTCTCTTTCTCTCTCTCTGTCATTTTTTTTTTAATTAAAAAAAAAAATTCTTGTCTGGTTATTAGCTTACCATTAAGTTAACTGAACAGAGACTCAGTGCTCTTTCATTACAGAGAATGTGAATTTGACTAAATTAGCCCAGGAAGTCACTAAACAAACCAACAGCAGCAACAACAACAAAACCTTGGGGAAGAGAGATAGATTCTCATCTTTTTCATGTCTTATTATTTTTTTTAATTTTTTTGCAAAAAATTTCCTTTTCTTTGGCTTTTTGCTATTACAAAAGAAAAAGAAAAAAAAAAGGAAAGAAAATACAAGACATGCAAATAAATAGGAAAGTATGGCCCATACAAAGGGAAAATTTGTTTCTAGAAATCAGTAATTGCAACAAACACTGACCCTATCATTTACAAAACCTAAAATATTTACTATCTGGATCTTTTCATAACATTTTACTTATCCCTTCTCTAGGTTACATAGTTATTTGTAAGCCATTTCAAAATAAAACAAACAAACAACAAGAATAACAAACTCACATGTCTTTCTGAATGCCTACTATGCCTCCAAACTCTATTGGCCAAGAAGTAGTAAAGCATATACTTGCTTATTCACTTAGTCGTGTGACCTTGGACAAGTAATGTTTTCTCTCTGAGCCTTAGTGTCCTCATCTCTAAAATGGGAATAATAATGTCTGCTCCATTGGGTTTCTGTAGAGACTGAAGGAGGTAATACGTATTGTGATGAGCTGAATTGTTTCCTTCAGAAGAGGTATGCTAGTTCCAGCCTTCAATATTTCAGAATGGCAAATTGTTTGGAAATAGGGTCAGATGTAATTAGTTAAAATAAGGTCACACTAGAATAAGGTAGGCCCTTCCTTCCATATACTGGTATCCTTGTGAGGAGATGGCCATACAACGACACAGACACACAGGGAGAATGCCACATGACAACATGGGCAGAGATTAGAGTGATGCCATCCATCACAAGCCAGGGATTGGGGAAGCTGGGATGGCACAGTGGGTTAAGTGCTCACTTTGCAGTCCCCAGGACTGAGGATCGAATCCCGGCCCCAGCCCTTGCAGACCCATTTGCTGAACTGGGGTGTGCTTCCCATGTGGGAGGCCTTCGACCAGGTTCCCGCCCTGTCCGGCCACAGCCCACCTGTGTGGAAGGAAATCATGTCAAGAACTGATGACGTACAATATGGAGACTGCTCTGGGCCCTCCCCTTCTCTCTGTCTCTCTCTCTGTCTCTTTCAAAAAAGATAAAATAAATCTTAAAAAACAAACAAACAATTAAGTCAAGGATTACCTGGGGCTACCAGAAGCTAAGAAGAGGCCAGCAAGGATCACCCACCAGAGGCTTTCCACAGAGTTTGAGTCTGTCAACATTTTGATTTAGGATTTCTAGCTTCCCAAACTGTGAAAGAATAAATTTCTATTGTTTGAAGCCACCTAGTTCATGGTATTTTACTATGATAACCCTAGGAAACTAATACATGTGTGAAGCTTTTAAACTCATACCTGGAATGTGATAATGCCATAACTTGTGTTAGAAATTATTCTGGTGAGGACATTCTTCTTGGCTTATAGACCATCACCTTCTCACTTCTCGCTGAGTACTCACATGGTGGAGAGATGATAGATAGATAGATAGATAGATAGATAGATAGATAGATAGATAAATAGATAGATAGAGAGGTACCTTGCACTTTGGCATTTCTCCTTATAAGGACACAAATACCATCATGAGGGCCCCACCCTCATAATGTCATTTCAACAAACAAATTACTTCCCAAAGGCCCCACCTCCAAATACCATCATGTTGGGAATTAGTTTCAACATATGAGTTTCAGAGAATATAATTTAGTCCATAGGAGTAGATATTATTAACTCTATTAATAGGTACAAAAATAGCATCTCCGCAAGATTAATACACAAGAAAAAATATAAAAGGGTAATGGTACTAAAAAGAGAAGATTCCTGTAGATGTGTGAATTCCTTGTGGACATTTTCACACATCGGCATATACCGTATGTTCCATTAGCAACAGTGGTATTGCAGCCTGAGTTCAAGTCTACCTTCTGCCACTCACAAAAGCAGGGACCACGGACAAGTTACTTAACTGCTTGGAGTCTCAAGATCCTTATTTGCAGAATGGATGGCTCTAAACCTCATGGAGTGGTTGTGAGCATGAAGTGATAAAATGCATGTAAAGAGAGTCCCAGAGTGCCTGGCACAAAATAGACAGCAAATAAAACTTACAAGTTCAAATATAAATATAAATATACAAGATGTTTAATGCAGCTGTGAGTGTTAGCACAGATTTGGACCATTTCAATAGCCAACAATAAATTAAATAAACTGTGATTCACTCATATTAAGAGATGCTATGTAAACATAAAATAAAATAAGATAAATGTTTGTTGGCTTCCTGGGTTCTTTTCCTGTCCCTACCTACTATGTGACTTTAGGCAAGTGATTTAACCACTCTGGGCTTCAGTTTTCCCATCTGAAAAATGAAAATAAAGGCAGAACCTATGTCATAGAGTTGTCCCAAGGGTTAAATCACAAATTGTCCATACAAGATACTTAAAATGTTCCTAGGCACACAAGCAAGCACATGATGGATATGAGCCATTATTATATTATGATTCCATTTGTGTGGAAGGAAGAAATGCTAATTGGCTAATTTCTGGAAAGAGATAATAAGAATCTGCTACTGATTGTTATTCCTGGAGGGTGAGGATGGGAAGTGGGAGGGAGAAGAGTTTCGACGTTCCCTTCACCCCTTCTGATGGAGGACAGGTCCAATGGTGGCCAAGCACATTTTTCTCCTGCCAGTGAGGACACCAGATTCGCATCCTGGCTGGGAACTAGCCACCTCCCTGTCCCCTGTGGTCCAGAAAGGTACGGGTTAACTCCTGGCCTGCTGCGAGCTTCTGAGGGCCTCTGAGATGCTGATTCACAATGGCAGGTTGATATTTCCCTGAGCCTAGGCTGATATATATTTTCACTCTCACTCCTGGTGCTAGGCATTGAGCTTGAGGTCATGTCTTCTTTGCATCTGATTCTAAATAAGTCTTTGAGGTACCTATACTCATTCTCTATGGTGAAACAAGGGTTACTTAGTACATAACTCGCCCAATAGAACACAGCTCATGAATGGCATTTCTCAGGCCCCAGGCCACCCCCTTTGCATTGTGCCTTTGCTCCCATTGGCTTGCAGTCCCTTGCTAAAAATATTCACATACTCTGCTTCTGCACGTTCTTTTCAAAGAGTTCCGTGGTATGGGCTTTGTAGTTCTGGCTTGTCTCAGCTGGTTTAGCAGTCTCCAACCCCGAAGAGAGGCACTTGCAACTCTGTGAATAATTAACCAGTTGAGTTTGATCTCTGGCCTACCTTGATGTTTTGCCCTGAACAAGACGACAAGGAAAAGTTCCCTGCCATGGCATTTTCGAGATGTACGGAAGCCAGAAGAATCCTTCTTGCTCTGTCCCGGCTCTGAGAGACCGAGGCCCCTGCTCAAGGTCACAGGGGCTGAACCAGGCTTGAAGATTGGAAATTTTAAGTCTCAGTTTAAGTCGTTATTAGCTGTGTGACCTTGGGCAAAGTTGCTTATACCCTCCCTCTCTTCCTTCATCATTTGTAAATGGGGATGATAGTATTGAAAGGCACCATGCTAATATTCTGCAGGGATATTAACACATTTCAGCCATCACCAATCAATTAAATACTCCACATAGAACTGCAGAAGTATGCTGCAGGCCTCAACTCGTGGGTGAGTAGCTGTTAGTTGGATGGGGGGATATCTATGGGGGTCCCAGGGCAAGGCCCAGGTGGCCAGGAAGATGAAAATGCTATGGTGGTGAGGGGTGGATTTCAAAGATGGCGCTGTTTATCAACTGATATGATAATGTTTCAATATTTTAACAACTGGGACAGCATACAAATGACTATAGGAGGAATCTGGGTCCTTTGGAATATGAGTTTGCATTTCTAGAGAAATTCACCCTGTGTTTAAAACTATAGTGAAACTTTTTTCTCACGTGATTGCATGATTCTTTATAAACACTCGAGAAGGTGCTATTTCAGTTTCCCCTCTCTTTTTATTTATTTTTTTTCAGATGAAGGAACTGCCCCTCCAAAAGCTAAAATGGGTACTATGTGGTAGAACAGGGATCGGAATTCAAGCTGACTGGTCGCAGACACAGACGTGTACCGGCACTGGAAGAAAGAAGAAAACTCTGGACAGTAATGCAGCACGAAAGTTGAGAGCATGGGTCGGAAGGGGTGACTAACAGAGCTGGGCTGTCAGACAACTCAAATGAGGACTAAAGAAAAGCTGCAAGACATGCAGAGTCCTTGGCTAAGAGTGGCATTAAAAACATTGATCCCACTTGCACTCTTCAAATGGAATAGAAGGTTAACAAAAGAGGAATCTGTGTAAAGTGTAGACAGAGGCTCTTTTGCACTGTGCTTATTCAAGCAACTTTGAAAGGGTGCCCCAATAAAACATTCTAGCAGAAATCAAAGCTCCTCGCTTGGTGGCCTCTGGACTTCCCTTGTCCTCTCTCTATAGAGTTGTTCAGCTTCTTGCCTTCATTGGCTCATTTTGCAGAGTAACAGGGGCCATCGGAGAAGATCCAGGTTGAAGGTACCACGTGTTCTAGTTGTGGCAGCACTGCAGAATCTGGAGGGAAGTCATTGTGGTTCTGTGATTGGAGGAATGCTTGCAAATGGGAACAGGCATGACTGCTGTAAATCAATGCAATGTAGCAGGAAGGGCACTGGCCCAGGAATCAGGGAACTTGGGGTAAATCTGGTTTGTTCATTTCATAGCTCAGTGATCTTGGATGAGTCATAAGTTCATCCATAAATTGAGACTCACAGTGACAGCCTCCCAGGTTATGCTGGGGATGAAAAAGATACCATTTGTAGGGTTCTAACCATGGTGTCTGGCATATAGCATGTGTTCAATAAACACATGCTGTTTGTATTTTCCCTTCTTTGAGGCTCAAGTTCCACATGTGTTTAGGGAAAATTGTAATAATACCTTAAGGAGAAGGTACAAAGATCAAATATGACCATCTGTGAAATGTGCTTTTGGGAATGCATCACAGTTGAATGTCTCATTCTGTCTTTATTACTTTCCGGTTCCTTCTGACTCTTGAATAGGATAACTCCAACAAGCACACTACTATTGAGGCCTCATTTATACCTCTGAACACAATTCACATCTCCCTAGCGTACCTAATCCAAGTACCAAACACATAGTAAACATTTGCATTTCAAAGCAAAGGCTAACAATGTGATAGGCATTAAAATGAAAGGTTTGCCCAAAGTGATACTGTAAATTGCTGGAAATATAAGGCTCTGGGTGTTTGCTCCCCTTTCTAGTGAATCCCCAATTTGAGAATTTTGACTAGAAAACATATCCACAGGTATGGAGATTAAGGTAAGGTACAGACATCTTTGGGGGAACATTATTCTGCCTACCATATCATCTTACTTGATATCACAGTACAGTTAAAAATTGTTTGGTTAAGTTTTAGTTTCAAATGTGTGTGTGTGTGTGTGTGTGTGTACATGTGTGTATACATATGTGGGCATTTAGTTGTAATATACAGTGCTTTTCTTATTGCAGGTAAGCAGTCTGAAAATCTGAAAAATGTTGCTCTAAAGCAAGAAGGAAAAGCCTTGGTGTGTTTAGGAAAATAAACGTAGGCCTGTGAGGCTGGGATAGAACCTGCAATGGGGAGTGATAAGAAATGACATCATCAACATAAGCAGGGGCCCAATGGTGTAGGCTCATAGGCCATGGCAAAAACAAACAAACAAACAAACAAATAAAACAAAAAAACACTGATTTCATTCTGAGAATCATTGGAAGCCACTGAAGGATCTAAACCTGTATGTTGCACACATTGATTTACATTCTTAAAAGAAAGATAATTTTGCACACCTTGCACGACTGCTTTCTATTGTTTGTTCAAGTTCATAGATTAGATTCCGGAATTCATGAGGCTGATCTAATTACCAAATTGCTATGGAGAGATTTAGAATGTTTGTAATAGACAAACTGGTAGACCACTGATTTGCATTCTTAGGGGATACCCATGAGACTAGCTCAGGTTGTAGAAATAAAATTCATAGAAAATCAAATAACAATACCTTTTTTTTGTTTTTACCTGTGAGTAAGCAAGTATTTCCAGACACTTGAGAATGTTACTAGCATTACTGTAAATTGGCACAATCTTTTATAGAGATCCATGATTATTCCTATCAACATTTAAATTTTGCATAACCCTCAATCCAGAAATTTCACTACAGTGATTATATCCTTCAGAAATACTCATATCTTGGCCAAGAACAGGTATAGCAATGTGTTTGTGGTGTCATTTATAATTAGGAAACACTGGATATAGTTTTAATGGGCATCAGGGAAAGAATGCATAAATAAGAAACAGGCATTTTACTATGCAATACTAAATAGCTATTTAAGGAGAAAATGCTAGAGCCTTCATGTACTATGTAAAAGAAAGTTGATTTGCTGATGAGTAAAGAAAGTAATATGGGTAGCATAATATAATTTTTTTTTAATGGGGAGGAAACATATGCAGTTCGCATATCTGAACCTTCATAGAAAAAAGTCTAGAAGGAA
>PVKE010027253.1:0-12721 GCA_004027555.1 Craseonycteris thonglongyai | reverse complement strand
TGTTTTGCTGTTCAAGACACCCCATAGGGGCAGGGAGTAGATGGGGGAATGACCTGGAACCACTCTCTCAAGACAGCAGCTTTGTTTCTTTGGGGCGGGTGGCCATGAAGCTGGGAGTTTCTTTCTACCCTTTCGCTGCATCGGTAGGCTGCGTGCCTCTGCTCCTGTCTGGTGGTGTGATCAAACCGCAAGCCACCAGAAACCTATTTCCCCAGAAGCAGGAGAAAAGGGGTAGCTTTCTCCCCTCCTTCGGATTGTCCATGGAGCTTCTCCACGCCACTGTGTTAACCTCATCCACAGCCCTCTTGGGTCGTTCCATTCCTGCCGCTGCCAGTGTAACCTACAGCCACAGCCACTCTTTGCACCATGGCCCTGGGAGTGCTCAACTGGAATAAGTCATGGGGGACAGGGACTTGTTATAAAGGAAAGAAGCATGTCACCATGTGTCCCAAGCAGACCCCTTACGAAAGGGGCCAAGAACTGACACCTGCCAAGATCCCTTCTCATTTAGGCATCCATGACAATAGTGGTCATTTGTTGAGGCCACTTTACAAATACTAATGTTCCTCTTCCCATCAGCTCTGAGAGGTAAGTATCATTATCCCCACTTTAGAGATGAGAAAATTGAGGGTTGGAGAGGTGAAGTGAACTCTTGGCCCCAGGTCCCACAGGAGGAGGGCTTGAGCCCCAAACCTCTAGTTTCCCTAGCTCCTGTCTTTCTGCTGGGGTTCAGTGGGGAGCTAGGAGGAAACTTCATGGTAGTTCTGGGTAGCGAGAGGGGGAGGGAGGCCATTTTGGCCTACGGATCATGCTGGAGGGCAGGCTTATCCACCCCTGTCTCAGGAAGGATGCTTGGGACACCAGGAAAGGAGGGTGGGGTGAGGAGGGATGCTGAGAAGGCATGAGGGGGCAGTTTGAGCACTAAATGGAGGCTTTGCCTTGGACCTCCCAGCCAGTTGCCTGAGCTTGAGACTTAAGGAGGAAAGAGAGAGACAGGAGGGGCCCAATGTCCTGTCCTAGAAGAGCCCAGATTGCATAAGCGCTCATTGCCCAAGGCCTTAGGAAACCTCTGTGTGTGGTCCAATGCCCCTCCCCCACCCCCTTGGTCCTGCCAAATCGGCTGACCCTGGCTGTATTCTCATTATGAGGGCTGCCATCTGCAATGCAGGCGAGGGCGGGAGAGGATCTTTCTCCCTCTGGAGCGCTGAGAAATTAGGTCCAGGGGCACATCCATCTCTTTCACAGCACCGTTATGTGCTAAGAACAGGCAGCTTCTGATAGGTAACCTGCCAGCAACGGGCAAAACAATTCTCTCAGATGCAAAATCTTGGGCATTGTAGACACATGCTTCCAGGAGACAGACTGAAGCCTAATTCCTGCAGACAGGCATCTCCATCTCTTCATCGTTGCTTGGCTTTGGCATGCACACAGGAGTTATTAAGGAACTATAATAATGAAAGGATGACTGAGTGGCCTCCGCACATCCCACTGCCAGGAAGAGAAGAAAGCAGGGGACATCTGTGTCTGAGATTTCTGATCACTCCCCGGGAGTTCGAGCCTTGCTGGAGCTTCCCAAAGTCAGGGTCCAGCGGAATTTCTATAATCCGGGAGCTCCTCCCAGTCTCGGGCCTGCCTTCTGACCTCCATGGACCTGCTTTGCTAGAAGAAAAGCTTTCACTGGCCCTGCTCCTAGTTTGCTCTCAGATAGTGTCTCCTCAGTCCCCATTTACAGGAAATGTGACTGAAAGTACTGGCTGGATCCTCCCTTGTCGTGCAGGATGCGTCCCTATGTGCAGGCTGAGTCAGTCTGGCCAGGGCCCGCCTCCCGCAGGCCCCTTCTGACTCCAGCTCCTGAGCAGATTTATAATGAAATGCAAATGAGATGGAGGTTATCCAGGGTGAGCGAGGCTGCTCTTCGCCCCGCCTTTCTCTGCAGGGGGGCTGCAGACTGTAGCTCTTCACCTGCTCCTAGAATTGTTTTTGCAGAGTGGGTGCGGTAGGTTCAAGACAGGGATGGGAAGGGGAGACACCCTGGGTGTCCATTCAAGCCTCAAGCTTGCCATTCCTTACCGAAAAAGGCATAGCCATCAGGGGGCTTAGGAATGTGCGCAGAACAGCTCGGTGCCCTGGAGAGCTTTAGGAGGCTTCTGGGGCGACCTCTCCATTGTTGTGTGCACAGCGGAACCTGGGTGTGAACCTCAGGCCCGTTCTGGCCACTGAGCTGGAACTGAACGCAGCCCAGTGGGAAAGATATGTTTCATTGCGTCTCTGGCTATGACGCTGTTTTGATTTTCAGCTGTTATCTTTTCTTTGCCCACCCCAAGCATTAGCATATCTGTGGGCTCTTCGAAGCTGACATAATGAAGTCCAGTGACCTGGGAGCATCCCCTCAGAACCACAATGGTCAGGACTAAAAGCCTCGTGCCTTCTGTCCTGTGGTCGGCCACACTTTCCAAGTACCTGGGCAGCCAGACTTAGCTGACCTGCTTGCAGGAGCAAATACAGCGCTACACAGCTCTGGCCTCCAGTCTGTGGGATTCCAGCAAGGTGCTATTTCCATATTCTCTGGCAATAACTAATTAGCGATTATAAAGCTCTTGGAAATATGAAGTGCTGCATGATAATATCTGTAATGAGCCTGATTCCCCCCCACCTTCCGCTTGAATTCGAAGTGGGGGGAGTCGGTTTTATACCCATTCAGGGGAGTTGGGCTGCAAGGCAGCTTTCTTTCCCTCAGGGGCCTCAGAGGCCTGGCCAGGGGCCCTGGGGAGGGAGCTGAGAGATCAACCCCCCCTCCAGGTCTCCTAACCCCCCCCCCCATCAGCTGCTTACCAGCTCCTGATTTGCCCTCCCCTGGGTGGAAGAAGGAGAGGGGGCGGTAAGGATGATGGATGAAAAGGGGAGAAGAGAAAGGTGGAGTTAGGGTGAGGAGAATGAGTTGGACTCATGGTCTCCTTAATGTGATTTAGAATTTCATATTAATATATCACCTCAGAAAAAAATTAATGAGAAACGTGAAGAAAATAGGATAATGAATATGATAATATATGGGGAGTGCTTTGGGCTTCTTGGAACAAAGGTGCAAAGAATTATTGCTGTGATTTTCTCACGGTGCATATATATTTTTATTAAACTCTAAAAAAATGCCAGTAGATTCACTTCTTTTGCAAGGTATTAACACCCCGCAGAGGAGTCGTTCTTCAATTAGTTCCCAGAGCCTGGGCCCCACCTCTTGGCTGTTTTCTCGTGGCTCTTCTGGAGACGGCTAGCTTAAGGGACACAGGAAGTGGTTTGCCCAGGGTGTCTGGTACAGATGCCTGGGGAGATGGCTTCCTGAGCAAGTGTGGCTCTGAAGGGCTTGCGGGGGTGGGTGGGAGGATGGGAGTTGAATGCAAAATAGAAGAAGTCAGGAACCTGGCTGGATACAAACTTGGGGAAGCCAGAGAGTAAGGACAACTGACTGGGGCTCTGTCTCCCGGCTTCTGTCCCCCACCCAAGAGGCCACTCAGGTCAGACTTCTTTTTGATGATTGAAACATGATTAAATGTTAAGTTCCCCACTCTGCGGGGCTCCTTTGCCAAGGATCTGCGAGGTATTTCTCACTTCCTTCATATCTGCTGTCCTAAAACGGCAGCAGCATCTGGAACTTATTAGAAATCTCACTCCCCAGGCCCCACCTGGGACCCACTGGATCAGGAACTGTGCATGTGGGGAACTGTGCGAGCACTCTGAGCCTTACCAAACCCTCCAACGTGCCCAAGTTGGCGATCGCTTGTGCTGAAATGAGTATTCCACAGCCAGTTACAAAGTCCTCCTCCAGGAGGAAAGGGAAATGGGGGAGGGGGGCGCTACCCTTTGGTTAAAATGCATGAACTAGTATGTGTAAAAGCTAAACAGGGGATGGGAAGGTCTCAGTATTCCCAGAAAGCAGAGTGTGAGATGCAATTTAGCATAGGGGATATTTATTAGGGAATGCCCTTGGGCTAGGTGCCTACAAGAGTAGGCAGAGGGAGCCATCCAGCTGTGAGGCAGGCCCTGGCAAAGCCTTGCTTGTCCCACGGGAGTTCTGGAGCTCAGATGGCCCATCAGAGTGGCAATGAGTTGAAGCAAGATGGCCAGAACATTGTAGGCCGCCTCAGCCATTGGGTGTGGGCTGTCGTGAGAGTGATATGGTCTTGGCTCTGGCTGTTCTCAGCAGCTGAGGCTGTCTGTGAGAGGGCTGCATGCTGAGAGCTGCCTAGGAATGGCACTCCCCACAGCTGGGCAGCGAGTCTTTCCCTGAAAGAGGACTTGATGGGGGTGGGGGTGCATCACAGCACCCACACCCTGGACTATGTCGTTTTAGTTATTGTAGGTAAACAGAAAACCAGCATGAACCCCATCCTCACTGCCACTCCATGTGGGGGCACAGATCTCTTGCTCTTGGCAGCACATTGCAGATTCCCTCACCACATCGTGTGCTGATGCCTTGTACCCAGATGCTGAGTAGAAAGCAGACAGGTATCCGAGGGCCGCGGGCTCACTCCTGGTTCTGCCACTCACCAGCTGGGTGACCTTGGCTGAATTTACCTGTGCCTCTCTGAGCCTGTTTCTCAGTAGGGATTTCTATAAGTTTTTGAATATTTATTTACCAAGGTTTGTAAAGGACCCCAGAAGCTGGAAATGTTTTCATTCACTCAATAAATATTTGAGGGTCAGCTATATGTCAGGCTAGGAATGCCCTCCCTGCCCTCTGGAATTGAGTCTAATGGGAAGATCAGAAGTCCAAGAAGCATTATAAATATTTAACTATGAATTGGTGGTGTGACAAAGGAACAGAATAGGATGTCAAAGAAGACAAGAGGCACCTACTATATTTTTCCATGTATAAGACGCGCCCAGGTATAACATGACAGCCTACTTTCCTAACCCAACATTAAAAAGTCAATATGCGGGTTACTCCTGTGTATAACATGACCCTCAATTTTGGTCTAACAATTTTAGATGAAAGTATTGTCTTTTTTTGTTTGTTTGTTTTAATTTATTTCATTTTGACAGAGAGACAGAGAGAAAAGGGGGAGGACCCAGAGCAGTCTCCATATTATACATCCTCATCATCAGTCTTCGACATAGTTTCATTCCACACAGGTGGGTGCAGTGCCATGCAGGATGGGGACTGGGCTAGAGGGCCTCCCGCATGTGAAGTTTGCCCTGGCAGGAACCAAACTGGGGGCCTCCCACATGGGAGGCACACCCCAGTTCAGCATATGGTTCTGGACGGGCTGGGGCCAGGATTCGAACCTTGGTCCCCAGGGCTGAAAGGCGAGCACTCAACCTGCTGAGTCATCCCTGCATCCCCAGTATCATCTTATACAAGGAAAAGGTATGATAATTTAGAGGAGGGGTGATGGAAGGGGTGTCTCTCTCCAGATGTTACATAATGGGGAATCTGCTGGAGGTGGTGGGGAATGGGGAGGCCATTTTGTGCAAAAGGATGCAAAGGGTCCCAGGCAGGACTTGGCTTATTAAGGAGTCGGACATGAAGCCCTGAGGACTGTGCTGAAAAGTTTGGATGTTATGTGTAGTGAGGTGGGAAGCCATTGGAAGGTTTGAAGTTGGGGACTGATGATTGCTTTGCTTGCAGTGTGGAGAGCAGGTGGTAGGGGTAAGAGTGAGAGCATTTAGGAACTATAGCTGTGTCTTAGTGAGAGATAGTGGCAGCTGGGACCAGGGGCTGGCATGGAGGTAGAGAGCTGTGGACAGACTCCAGATAGACTCTAGAGGGAGAATGGACAGGACGTGGTGACTGTTTGATAGTGAGGATGAAGGAAAGAAAGGTATTTGTTTCTGGTTTGAGCAGCTAAGTGGAGGGAGGCGCAGTTCCAGAAAGTGATGAGGAGAATGCTGGGTGGTCCCAAGGGTAGTGGTGCTCAGTTAGACTTAAGTCTCCCACCCCTTGACTAAATGTCTGTTAAACAGAATCAAGAAGGTTCTGAGGCACTACAGGGGCTATTGCAATACAGACAACACAGAATTGACATGGTGAACAGCAAGGACCCCACTAATGCACAGTAAGAAGAAAAAGGAGAAGGAGGAAGAAGTGAAAGCAAAAAACCAAGTGATGTAGAAAATCAACAAGAGCTAACATTCATTCAGGACTCAACCTGGGCCCTTTGCTACTCCAAGCACTTCATATATCTATTACCTGATTTATTCTTGACAGCTAGTCCATGAAGCATATAAATCATTCATCTCCTTTTACATTCCAAGAAGAGAAGGACCAGAGAACTTATGAAATGTGCCTCATGTCACACAGCCAGGAAGTGGCGTAGCCAGGCTTTGAATGAGGCAACATGGTTCTAGAGCCCGTGCTGAACGTACTACACCTTGGTGCCCCTCATAATACCAGCTAATGATGAACAGCCATCGACACGGTCCTTGTAAGCAATTTCACACTCACTGTCTTTATTCCTCCCACAAAGCCCCACTTCACCAATGGGGAATCCAAAGGCTGAGAGGCTCAATACCTTACTCAAGGTCACTCAACTAGAAAAGAACTGACGCAGCGCTCGAAACCAAGTCTGTCTGCAAAGGCTCTACTGTAAGCACCATACTGCACCTTTCCCCAGGGGCATTCTGGGAAAATAATTTTCCTATATTTAATTCCAATGGCCAGCTTTTATGTATGTGATAGTAGCATCCACTCCAGATATCCCCCCCCCCCCCGCCCACTTCATATTACTTGATATGTTCTCAAAATCACCTTGGAATTCAAGGTTTTTTCCCTTGTCCATCTATCCACCCCTCAACCCAGCCAGCCAGCATTTCTTGAAACTCAGCTACGTGCTTATCTCCGCTCTAGGTTCTGTGGCCCATTCAAAATGAATAGAACACAGTGTCCCTGACCTCAGGAATTTTACAATTTAGTTGGAGAATAGTAATGATTATTTATGTAGCTCTTTTTGGTATCCCAAGTACCTTCACATGTTTGTTTGTTTGTTTTCCAAAAAATTTTAAAGATTTATTTTATTGTTTTGACAGAGAGAGACAGAGACAGAGAGAGACAGAGAGAAGGGGGAGGGCCCAGAGCAGTCTCCATGCTTGTACGTCATCAGTTTTCAACATAGTTTCATCCCACACAGGTGGGCGGGGGCCTCGCAGGGCGGGAGCTGGGCCGGGGACCTCCCGCGTGGGAAGCACACCCCAGTTCAGCGTATGGGTCCTCACAGGCCAAGGCCGGGGTTTGATCCTCAGACCCCGGGGCTGCAAAACGAGTGCGTAACCCACTGAGCCATCCCAGCTTCCCCCTTTCACATGTTTTTACCATTGATCTTTACCATACTTAGTGTGGTCCTTTTACAGATTGAAGAGACTGAACTTTGCCAAAAATTGCATAATTGTGGAAGAGGACCCTGCGCCCCAGAAAGGAACGCAGTCTGGCTGACACCTTGCTGGCACTCTTAGGAGATTCAGCCGATGACCCAGATAAGCTGTGCTCAAACTCCTGACCCACAGAAATGGCAATAATGTACATGGTGGCAAGCCACTAAGTGTGTGGTCATTTGTTATGCAGCATAGAAAACTCATTCTGGTGGCCAAACAATACATCCCACCTTACATTCTCCCCTGTGACCTTGACAATTCTTCCATTGAGAGGCAGAATCTAGTTCCTCTCACTTTGATTCCAGCTGGGCTTGTGACCCCTTTGATGATAGAGGACAGTGGAAGTGATGCTAATTTTCAAGACTGGGTCATAAAAGGTGATGCAGCTTCCACCTTGTCCCTGGCTCTCTTGAACTTGAAGCCCCGAGCTGCCCTGTAAGAAGTTTGACTACTCTGAGGCCACCGTGTTGTGAGGCTCCCTGCAGACTCTGGTTGGCTGTCCAGCCCAGGTTCTAAACATGTAGAAAAATGAACCTTCAGCTGGCTTCAGCCCCTAACCACTGAGGCACTCCCAGCCTTCTAAGCTTTCAAACTGAGGTTCTAGACATGACAGAGCAAAGAGAAGCCATCCCTCCTGTGCCCTCACCAAGTTCCTGACCTACAGAATCCAGAACATGATAAAGTGGCTGTTGTTTTACATTTACTAAGTGCTGGGGCAGTTTGTTACACAATAGTCATCAGAAAACATGGCCAAACCCCACATCCATGGGATAGGGAAATAATCTCTGCCTACTCGAATGTGAAGTACTACAAACCTACAGGGCACAGGGCATAATCTATGAGGGTTGTCCAGAAAAAAATCCAGCCATAAATGCCTCTATTTTTCATATGACATGGCTGGAGACTTTCTGAACAGCACTTATATAATTTTAATATTCCAGGGGAAGCTGGGATGGCTCAGCAGGTTGAGCACTCACTTTGCAGCCCCAGAGCCCACAGATCGAATCCCAGGCTCAGCCCATGCGGACCCATATGGTGAGCTGGGGTGTGCCCCCAGTTCAGTGCTTGCCGGGGCCTATGCAGGAGGCTCCTGGCCCAGTTCCTGCCCTGTGCAGCCCCGCACCCACCTGTGGAGTGAAACTATATGGAAAACTAATGCTGTCAATTATGGAGACTGCTCTAGGCCCTCCCCCTTCTCTGTCTGTCTGTCTGTCTGTCTGTCTCTCTCTCTCTGTAAAAACAAAAAACAATAAAAAAAATATTCCAAGGGCCTGAAAAATTGGAAACAATACCAATCTACCATTGAGCTTTATTTATATCCAACTATGCTGAGGCACAGAGAAGCCTTCTGATTTGTCCATGGTCACACAGAAGAGATGTCAAGGCTTCTGAATCCACCCTGCTGGGCATCTAAGACCTTCCATATCATTGCATTTGATGCACCTAGAGCTAGAACTGGTTGAACACATTTGACCTGAGAATGACCTTCCCCGTGAGAGAAGAACCCCGTGAATGCGGACCCTGAACGATTTCCTTAGCTTTTAAAAGCCCCAGGCTGGTACCTGTTGTAAATGGTTGTACAGTATCGATATTTATTGGACTTCGCATCCTATGAGTCAGTTTTGTGGTTGCACAGCCATGATGGGTTAGCAGTTTTTTAAAGATTATAAATGTAACATGCAAAAATCATATTTGTTACATTTATACATATTTATATCATACATTTGCAGTATATAGAGGCACTCATATTATCTATTATTTATAAGCGTTGCTGTGGCTTCAGTTTGTTAGAAAGGCTCCGAGTGAGAGTGTGTTTGTAAAGTGCTCCAGGGTCCTCAGGGATGAGGGTAGCTATGTAAGTGTAAGTCATTATCATTAAACTAAACTGCCTTCCTCCGATTACTGACAGCACCGAAGAGGTTCTCTTGCCTCCCTGGCCCCTGCGCACGGCCTGGTAATGCTGGGATAATATAAAGATAATATTACTGTAATAAGTGCTTTGCAGCATTTACGCCTTTATTAGCAGCAGCCATATTGTAAGGAAGGGAGCGGCCCCCAGAAGTGCCAAGGGGTTCGTGCTCAGAGAAAAACACTCAGAGGTGAGCAGAATTCTGGGTCCAAGCTAAGTGCGGGGGAAGCATAGCGTGAGGTAAAAATTCTCGTTCCTCATCCCCTCCTGCAGAGCCTATTTCCAATTTCAATTGATCCCCAAATAAGCTAATGAGTCTGGCTGGGGATGGGGTTGGGTGGGGTGTAACTGGTGGAGGCAGGCTTCTGCAATTCTAGCCCAGGGGACACCCCACTGTATTTTAAGTGGTTTTCAAACCCAAGGGAGGCCCCAAATGGATGGAAGAGGCCTTCACTTTGATTGGGGTGTAATGCAGAGGGCCACAAAGCCATGGGCTTTTCTAAATGAAATTAATCTCCGTAGCTGAATGGTTTCATTGGCTGCCTCCATGTAACAATGATAGAGCATACGAATAAGGAGTTTCTGATCATTCTGCCATTTTACAAAGGACCTCTTTCCTTTTAGAGTGGCATGCATGTTACACTTCTTACAGGTCATATGCATCTTCCTGCCATACACCTGCAATGTGGAGAAATGTGTTATGTATATATGTTATACCTCAGGGCATTGAGAAATCTGGGAGTTCTACCATCTCATTCAACCCTTCTAACATCTCCATGAAGCTAGTCTTAATCTGTCACCCCCGTTTTGTAGATATGCAAACTGAGGCCCAGATGGGTTGAGAAAGTGGTCCAAGGTGGTGGTATGTCAGGAAGAATCAGAACTGAAATTCAGGCCTACTGACCTGTCAGGGAGCCCTTCCTGCACCATTTTGCTTTAGATGCGACAAACTCAGAAGGGGGAAGCCCACGTACTGGCTATCTAGTGCTGCATAAGGAACCACCCCAACCTTAATGGCGTAACAACTGCAAGTATGTTATCGTTGCCTCTCACGGTTCTGGAGTGACTGGACTCAGTAAGGCAGCTTGTGTCTTACTTGGGGTCTTCCGTGCCACCGCGGTCAGATGGCTGGATGCAGGGGAATGTCACAGGCTTTTTTGCTCACGTGTCTGGGGCTTGCACTGGGAAGATCCCACCAGCTGGAGCCTGGCACAGCTGGGCTGCTGATCTCATGTTGTCTTCCCACATTGTCTCTCCAGCATGGTGGCCTTAGAACAGCTGTTGTTTTGTTGTTGTTGTTGTTTTGTTTTGTTTTGTTTTTATTGTTTTCTGGCAGAGACAGACAGAGACAGAGAGAAGGGATAGGGCCCAGAGCAATCTCCATAGTTGTACATCATCAGTTATCCACATGGTTTCATCCCACACAGGTGGGCAGGGGGGCCATGCATCGTGGGGACCGGGCCAGGGTCTCCTGCATGGGAGGCACGCCTTGGGCGGGAGCCAAACTGGGACCACAACCCAGTTCAGCGTATAGGTCCACACGGGCTGAGGCCAGGATTCAATCCTCGGTCCCCAGGGCTGCAAGGTGAGTGCTCAACCCACTGAGCCATCCTGGCTTCCCCAGCTGGATTTTTTTTAAACGGTAACTCAGGGCTCCCAAGGTGGGTGTCCTGTGAGAGAGAGCCAGGTGGAAAGCGAATCACCTTTTATCATCTAGCTTTGGAGACCACACCGCATCCCTTTTTGTTACTTTAGAAACAACCTGTTAGAAGTGAGTCCTGAAAGCCAGCCCATAGTCAAGGGGAGGGAGATTCCATTTCCCCTCTTTTCAAGAGCACTGTCAGAGAATTTGGAGGCATGTTTTCAAAGCACCACAGCTCTGTTCAAACCACTTCGCCTTGAGACTCCTCCCAGGACCCCAAGAAAGACTCGGGCAGGTGTTCATCACCTCCTCCCGACTTGTCCTCCTTTAGCCAAAGTTCCCCCAGCTCCAGTGTGATCTGGTGAGGTGACTCGGGTAAGGCCAAAAGGACCATAGTCCCAGCAGGCTCCCGGGGTGCTGACCGGTATCCCCATTAATGAGCCACAACAGCCCCCCATCAAAAGCCCCGGGAAGAGGGCCTGTGTGGGAGCAGCCCCAGCGACAGCCCTGGGCCAGAGCTGCTGAGGTGTGTTTGCCTTTTGGCTGAGCTGCTTTTAAAACCCCAGCGACTCGGTTTCATTTTGAACCTGACAGATAAAAGGCCGACTCTGACTGAGAATATTAACTTTCTGGCTCCCGCCCAAGAAAGCTGAACAGATGAGGAAATAATATAAAATAAAAGGCGTCTGCAAACACTGATTGTCGGCTGCTTTCCATAAAATACGCCCACTGTTCTGTGTAACACTCTCCAAGTCTTTCATTTCTCGGCCCCCTCCCTCTTTTTCGCCCCTGGTGCCGCAGAAACTGCCTTCTGTTATTTAGGGAAAAAGGAAGAAAGAAAGACAGAAAGAGAGGAAAGGGTGCCTGCGTGGAAAACAGCCCCCGGCTCCTCTCTGGGAGGGGCCAAGCAGGTGCGCCCACAGCTCAAGTGTCTTCTGGCTCCTGGACCAGCCCCAGGAAGATGTGGCCCTGGGATCCCAGGGAGAAGGCTGGCCCTGTGGAGTTGCCTGTCCTCTGTCACCTGCTTTTAGCCACTCAGGTGCCAGGGGAGCAACTTGTAGCTGCGGCATTGCCTCTCAGAAGTGTAGAAGGGCCTGGAAGGTCTCCCACAGCCACTGAGAGACTGCTCACAACTGGCCCTGTGAGGCAGTGGGCAAGAACGAGGAAGGTGCTGAGGGCAGAGGCTACGCAAAGTGTTCTGCGTGGACCCCTCTCCTCGCTCCTCTCCAAGGCCCCTTGGCCTCTGTGGCGACCTCTTAATTGGGGATGTGAGGCCTGGATTAGGAGACCACACTTGTTACACTGTGGCCTCTGACCTAAGAAAACAGGATGACTTGTGGATTCGCTTGCTGAGGCTGCTGTTACAGGGCGTCGCAGACCGGGTAACTTAAACAACAGAAACATACTGCCTCACAGTTCTGGAGGCTAGAAGTGCAAGATTAAAATGTCAGCATGGCTCCTTCTGAGGGTCCTGAAAAAAAGATCTGTTCCAGTCCTCTCTCCTTGGTTTGTAGGTGGCTGTCTTTGCCCTGCGTCTTCACATGGTCTTCCCTAGGTGTACCTGTGTCCCAACTTTCCTCATAAGGACACCAGTCATAGTGGATTAGAACCCACACTACTGACTTCATCTTCATTTGGTCAACTCTATAAAGACTGTGTCTCCAAATACAGTCACATTCTGAGATCCTGGGAGTTAAGGCTTCAACGTACGAATTTGGAAGAGACACAGGGGAGCCCATAACAATTCTGTAGCCTGAAAATTAAAACAATAATAGGTGCGTAGCCTCAGCTCTGTTTCCAAGCAGCAG
>PVKE010027252.1:0-21736 GCA_004027555.1 Craseonycteris thonglongyai | reverse complement strand
TTGTTACCAACCAATGTCACCCCATTAAATTTAACAATAAAATATAATAATATTAAAAAAAAAAAAAGAACATTTGGAAAATACAGAAAGTATAAAGAGAGGAAATGACTCACCAACCAGAGAACATAATATTTTCACAGAGCTCCTCCCGATTTTTTCCTAGGATACATATATATGTATGTCTGAATACTAGATTTTTTAAACTTAACATTAAAAAAAAAATTTACCCACCTTGAAACATTGACATTTGAAAGCATAGTGAATGTTTTTCTTTCATTGTGGTAATTCTGTATTGGGCATATGTAAAATGTTTCTTGGCCAAACAAAATCTGTGTGCTTTTTTAAGTTTTTTTTTAGAAACCGAACTGGGGGCCTCACTGCGTTCGGGAAGCACGCCCCAGTTCAGCATGTGGGTCTGCCTGGGCCGGAGCTGGGATTTGATCCTTGGTCTCCTTGGGGCTTCAAAGCGAGTGCTTAACCTGCTGAGCCATCCCGGCTTTCCCAATGTGTGCTCTTTTTAGAGTTTAAGTCATCTGATAATACTGACTCTGGTGGGCTACCCTCACATTACAAGATAGTGGGCATATCATGTTTCCTTTGAAGTAAACTCAATTTCCAAGACTTTTTCATACTCTCTATTTATGTAAATTATTTGTATGGTTACCGTCTAGCCCTCTGTTTTTCTAGGAAGTAAGGTCCTTGAGGAATGGCAAGGGCTTTGCTTTGCTGAAATACAAATCCCTGGAGCCTAGGATAGTGCCTGACACATATCAGGTGCTCATTAAATATTTTTTAATGAATGTTCAAGTTTGCCAACAGAGGCACTATATTTTACTACATACAGCCTGTTTAATTGTTGTACCCTAAATTAGTATAATAGATTATAAGTAAAATAGACCATATATATACTTAAAATACAAGTTTTTATAAAGGTAATGAGTGTCCCAAAATTCACACAAGAAGTAATTTTGATAGAAAACACAGGTTTATAATTAGAAATTGTAAACTTTTTATTGATTCATAAAGTATACAGTATAGGGTTATGTATGAACTAGCATATTCGGTAAATGGCCTCCAGGGCTTTGCTGGCACACATGCACACTTTTGTTGAAATTTTCCATGACCGTTTTGCATAGATGTGGCTGAATTTCGTTGATACAGTGCTCAATTTCCTCCTTCAAGGCGTGGGTGGTCGTGGGCTTGTTGGTATAAACCTTAGACTTCAAAAAATCCCAAAGAAAAAAGTCCAACAGCGTTAAATCGCATGATCTGGGCAGCCAATTCTGATCACCAGGCCATCAAGATGAAAATGAGCCTCATCGCTGAAGATGATTTTGTTTGAAAAATCAGCATCCACTTGTTGTTGTTCCATAATCCATTCAACGAACTCTGTTCACTGTGCGTTGTCAGTAAGCTTCAGTTGTTGAGTCAGTTGAACTTTGTAAGCATGAAGATGCAAATCTTTCATGAGAATATGCTGTAGAGAGCTTCTCGAAATGTCCAATTCTTGACCACGGTGCTGAATTGATGTCCCTGGACTCTCAGCAACACTCTCACGAACTGCTTCGATGTTTTTTGTTGAACGACTTGTTGAAAGACGGCCAGAGTGTTTAAGATCACTAATTGATCCAGTCTCCCTAAATTTTTTAATTAATCGCTTCACAGTTGTTGAAGTTAGATCACTATTCTGACCATATTTTGTACGAAAATTGCGAACTATAACTGCCAAACCTTCATTATTTTTAAAATATTGCTCAACAATGAAAACTTGTTGTTCTTTTGTGTAGCACTCCATTTTTAATAACCCTGAATTGTCAGCTGTCATGCTGTCTTTTTTTCTTCATTGGCAACACTTTACCATACAAATTCAAATCTTGCTTGAATTTTGGGACACCTGTTATATTTTCTTTGGCTAGTATTTTTACTTGTTGACTCTAATAATCAAGTAATGGGCCTTTTCAGCAGATTATTATACCTCATGCTTGACTAGAATTGATATGAGGCAGGGATTATTCAAAGCACAGTTCATATCTCTTTTAATCCTTAAAAGATATAGGGATTATTATTGTTCTCAATTTACAAATGAGGAAACTGAAGCTCAGAGAGATTAAGTAAATTCTTAAAAAGTGAGTAAACTGCAAAACTGGTATGCAATCCAAGATTGGACAGTTTTCAAAACCACACATTTATCTGCAGTTCTCTATTGCCTCCCTCCCTCCATATTTTAAAACCAGCAATGTTCATTCATTGGTTCAACAAATAGTCACTGAGCCTATTATATGTTTGGCACTGTTCTAGACACTACGGGTACAGCTAATGAACAAACAAACCAAAATCTCAGTCTTCGTGGAGCTTTCTGGTGAGTGGAGATGGGAAATAAATAAATGAATACAATATATAATATGTTAGGTGGTGATAAGTTATATGGAAAAAGTAAGGTAGAGGATAGGAAGTGCCAGGCTGAGATAGAAGTTGGAAGTTTAAATAGTGGTCAGGAAAGAAGCTATCTCTGAGAAGGTGACTTAAGCAAAGATTTGAAGGAGTTATGTGTGGAAGGAACACACACAGCTAAAGGGAGGAAAAAGGTAAAAGCTGTGATGTGGGACAGCAAGATGGGTAGAGTTAGAGCTAGGCAGAGGGAGAAAAGTAGAAGTGAGAGATGGAACAGTGAGGACGGGTGTGTGTAGAAGGATGCAGAGCTTATAGAGCCCAACAGACAACTTTAAAGGATCTGAGTTCTATGTAATGTGGATTACTGGAGGGTTTGGAAAGGAGCAGATGTGATCTGGCTAACATTTGGAAATCATGAAGCTGCTGTGTTGAGGATAGTGTGAGGGCGAGGCAGATGGTTGGTTAGGAGGCTGTTATCCAGTACGTAATGATGGTTGATTGGTCCAAGTTATTAGCTGTGGGGATGGTGAAAAGTGGTTGGGTTTTGAATATATTTTGAAGGTAGATCCAACGGGATTTGCTGATGGGTTGAATGTGGGGTGATGAGAAAAAATGGTGACAACTTAGGATGACTCCTATGTTTTTGGCCTGAGCAACTGAATGAATTTTATCATTTATTGAGATAGGGAAGATGAGGAGGAGCAGCATTTTGGGGGAAATATCAGGAATTTTATTTTGAATATGTTTAATTTTTGGTATCTATTAAATATCCAAACAAAAATGCTTAATAAGCAAGTTGGATAAACCAGCCTGGCATTCAGGGGAAGGTCATCAATGTAGAGGAGAAATGTAAAGTCATGAAACAGGAAATAGGCAGGTGTGAGGATTAAGTCCTGCACACTTGATGTTTAGAAGTCAAGGAGATAAGGAGACACCAGCAATGGAACCAGCTGGGAGGTAAGAGAAAAGCTAGGAGACTGTGTCCTAAAAGTTAGTAGAGCATGTGGTGAAGGATGAAGTCATCCACCACAGCAGATGCTGCTGCTCAGTCAGGTTGAAACCTGAGAACTAACCACTGGACTTGGCAATGAGAATGCCATTGGTGACCTCAGCAGCAATGTCAACAGAGTGATGGGAGTAAAAGCCTGATTGGAGAAAGGAAGTAGAGGATATTGGAGATGAGGAATACAGATAACTTTTCCTGATAGTTTTACTAGAAAGATGTGGTGTTTGGAGGGCCATATAAAGTAAAACATATTTTTTTCCTTTTTAAGATGAAGGAAATTGAAGCATGTTTGTATACTGGTGCAGATGATCCAGTAAAAGGAAATAGGCAGGTGTGCAGGGACAGTCGGTAAGTGGTGTTGTTGAGGAGGTGGGAGCCAGTGAGATGTCATGACAGAGTAGAGGACTAGCCTTTGATAGGGTTATGGACTGTTGTCCAGTTACAGGAGAAAAGACAGTCTACAGGCACATAGGCAGGTCGACCAGAGATACTGTGCAAGAGCTTGTGGAGGTTCTCGTCTGAGAACTCGCTTCTTAGTAAAATAGGAAGGGAAGTAAGCTTAGCTTAGAGTGAGGATGAGGTGGGAGGTGTTGGGCTCTGAGGGGAGAAGGTATGACAGTCATGTAGGATCATGGGAGGATGAATGAGCCGGGGAAATATGGTTGGATTGCTGGACAGAAGGGCCCAATTTTAAACATGAAGCCATAGAAAGTAGTAGTATTTAAAGTATAAGTACAACTCCTCTGAAAAACCGTGGGGCCTTGTATTATATGGACAGAATTCATTATAACCCAATAGCATTCTATGCCTATATTTATTTAATTTTTAGAATCAAGGAACTCTTTCCAATTCCTGTCCTTTAGTAATTATGAGAAGTTCCCATTCTAGAAAAGCAGGGTGGATCCAAGTAATAGTAACTTATGATGGTCATTTTGTTCTCCCATTAGCAGTTTTACTGAAGTTGTCCAGATTTATGACTTCATACTACTTAACCATCTAACTACAGATATTTAGACTTTAATGTATGTGTATAGGTATGAATTTCTTCACTTCTCTTTGTAGACTTTAAAGTATATATTTATTTATTTATTTTTGACAGAGGAGAGAGATAGAGAGAGATACAGAGACAGAGAGAGAACTGAACTAGGGGAGCTCCCAGTTCAGCATATGGTTCCGCACGGGCCGGGGCCGGGATTCGATCCTTGGTCCCCGGCGCTGCAAAGTGAGCGCCTAACCCACTGAGCCATCCCGGCTTCCCCATGTAGACTTTAGCTAGTTGCTGTTTCTGTCTTGTTTTACTTCAGCGTGCTATAAGCAAAAATGTAATTTTTAAAATTTAAGCAAGTCCATAATTTTACCAATGGATATTGGTATATGCAGTATGTATTAATGAAGCACATTTTTTTTGTTTGTTTTTTAATATTATTATATTTTATTGTTAAATTTAATGGGGTGACATTGGTTGGTAACAATCAGACAGTTTCCCAATGGACAACTCCACATCACATCACCCATGCATCGCATTATGTGCCCACCTCCCAGAATCAGGTCCCCCTCCAACCCCATATATCTGGTGCCCACTCCCCCCTCCCCACACAACTCTCCCTCCCCCCTCCCCCCTCCTTCCTCCTCTCCAGGTAAACACCAAACCATTGAGAGTGTCCATAATGCTGGTGCCCTCTCCCACCTCCCCTCCCTCTGTCCCTCCCCCCTCCTCCCCTTCCCTCAGGCAATCACCAAGTTATTGAGTGTGTCCATAGGTCTCTGTGTCTTTGTAACTTTCAGTTTTATATTCCACCTATAAGTGAGGTCATATTTTTCCGGATTCTTTCATTCTGACTTATTCCACTTAATAAGATAGTCTCTAGGTCCATCCATGTTGCCAGAAATGACTGTATTTCATCATTTCTTATCGCTGAGTAGTATTCCATTGTGTAAATGTACCACATCTTCTTTATCCAGTCATCTATCGAAGGGCATTTTGGTTGTTTCCATGTTCTGGCCACTGTGAACAGTTGAAGCACATTTTTATGTACTTACATAGTCACATGCTATGGTACCAAGTGGATGTGTGAAATTTTGCTTGTTTTATGACTAAGAGATGTTATATGCAGCTGTATTTAGGGATGAAATAAAAATGTTTTCCTCATGTAGTTTGTTGCTTACTTAAAACGTCCTGTGAATTTGTGTGTATAGTGAATGGCATGGCTATCAGTATTGCTAATTTGTCTGGTTTTTTTTTTTCATCTCCAGTATTTGCTATAATTTACATGTATGTAAAGAAAAGATTATGGTGTGCAATGTGTATATATGATTGCTTGGAAATTATTTTTGGCTTGATTTTTTTTTTTTTTTAAATATAAATTAGCTTCAGCTAATGGAGAGGAAAGTTCTTGTCCTGGAACAAAATGGTAGCGCCGCCCAGGGTTGGAAGCCTATTGGAGTCTCAGTAGTCTGGCCTCACTTTATTATTATTATTTATTATTTTTTATTTTTTACAGAGAGACAGAGAGAAGGGGGAGGGCCCAGAGCCATCTCCATAGTTGACAGCATTAGTTTTCCATATAGTTTTCATATAGGCACACCCCAGTTCAGCATATGGGTCCACCTGGGCTGGAGCCGGGATTTGATCCTTGGTCTCTGGGGCTGCAAAGTGAGCACTTAACCCCCTGACCCATCCCAGTTTCCCCACCTCGCTTTAGCTTTAATTTGGGGCTAAAAAAGTATCCAGCCACCTTCATTTTGATTCTCAAATTTATAGTTCTAATTAAGAGAATTATTACAGTAATATTCTGGGGTCCAGAGTGCATCACAGTAAACCAGAAACACCAATCTGCAGAGTTTCTTTTAGGAGAAAGTCATGATTTATTCCAAGCATACAGGGTTTGATGAAATCCAACCATCTCATCCTTTGTCTTCTTGTACAGGAAAAAGAGCAGTGGCCTATTAATGACTTTAGAGAAGTAGTTTCCCAGTATTACTATTTTTTATGACTAAACTTTTTCTCACAAGCTCTTTACAGGTAGAAATATTTAAAGCCCTTAAGGGAATATAAAAGAGGAATGTCATACTTTCAATAGATATTGAAAGTGGAATAAATACTCTCACTCTAAAATGTACAGAATTCATGAGTAGGTGTCTGTCTCTGGGAAGAAAAAGTCAGATTCTTTGCATTGGTTGGTGTGGAGGAACTTGAATGTTTTATTCTGTTATTTACATTTTAACAAGCATGGATTCATATTAGCTCTATAGTTTTATAATTATTTTTAGGTATTGCATATAGTCTTTTTAGGTATCAACATTTCTTCCTATTGGCTATCAAATACATTTTTCTTACCTATGTGTTTTAGGAATTTTCATTCTATGTGGCATTGCATTAGGAAATACAAATTTGTTAAAACACTCTTTTTGTTGTTCTTAGGATTTAGAAGAATTCTGCTTCAGGTTTTGCATAAACCATTTGACTGTAGTAACACAAACTTCAGGCTTTGCAGAAATGGACCATGATCTTCTCAAGAACTTTATCAGCAAAGCAAGCAGAGTTGGAGCCTTTAAAAATTGATCCTCACCTGCAGGAAAGAATTTTTAACATTTCCATTTTCCTTGCAAAAGCCAGACAATGACTATTCTATAATAGCATTTATAATGAGCTATTTTGGGCTGAATACTTATATCCTGTTAAAAGAAGGATGGTGGTTAGTCTTCCCCATTGGCTGAAATACAAAGTTGACATGGAAGGCATTAAATGTTCTGATCAGATATGACTAAGCTCAAGGGGAAAAAAAAGTTAAGAATTTTTTAATATTTACCATTTCTTCATCTGAATCTCTTAAGTTGCACACTTTGGCATATCTGTCTAAGTATATGCTATTTGGCTGAATGTTTCATTCTTTAACAGGCTGATATCACATAGATAGCTTGCTTGACAAGGAATGCTGTCACTTTCACATTTTCAGCACCTAGCACTGTGCCTTGCATATGGTAGGCACTCAATTAACTTATCATAAATCTTAAGTATGTCCTGACAACAGCTTTGTTTGTGGGATACTAATGAAGGATTAAGTTGTACAAAAACAAATTTAAAACAATCTGTGTCTATTAAGGTTCATATTCTTCTAGTGCATTGTTTTAATAAACAGTGGATAATATAGAGCATTAATTAGAATTCACCAAAGGCCTTGGTAATTAAATTGTCAAAAGTCTAAGGGCTAATAACTTTAATTTTATGTTTACTCTGAGTCATTGATTTCTCATATGGGATATGAAGTACTACCTTTGAATGAGTGTTATTTTTGGGCTCATCTGCCTTACATAATGATTGCTTTTGTGTTAAGAGAGATTTGCTTCTGTAAGCAAAAATGATTATGTGTTTTTCATATAGTAGACTTTTATGTCACTGTAAATCAGGTCTCAACCTGGTAGAGTATAATTATAAAGTATGTTGCAGTAGCTGAAAAGGAACTAATATTTTCATTTCATGCACAGCATTAAGAAGAATCAGATAAATTTTAACTTTTTTGAATAAAACAAGTTACCCAATACAAAAGAGAAACTGGAATGTGATGCAGGATGAAGCATCAGATTCTCCTTAATATGTATTTCACAATATAATATTATGTAAAGAAAACTTTTGGAATTGGAAACCTTGTTCTGATGCTCAACTATTTGACAATAAAATGCTTGTTTGCAGATAATAGAACAGATGTGTTTGTTTTTTAATCGCTAAGAAGCAGCAAAATTATATCAATCTTATGTCTCCTAGATATACATAAATCCATTTGATATAAGCTTGTTTTTTAAAGCAGTTATTCAGATAAGGTATTATAGCAAAGCCTACTTAAAACATAAATGGTTATAAACAACTTACTATTCATATTGCCTTTTTCTGCTCTTTATTGGTGAGGTCATTTTTGCATCATTAGTTTTTGTTTATCCATTTTTGAAGATCTTATATTGTAGAGGAAAAGTCAACTGGATACCTCTAGTTCTAAATCACAATCTTATATAGTCTTACTCAATTATTTGTTGTTTTAAAGTTAGCCATATACAAGTTGTCTTTCTTTTTGGTAAACTTGCTCTTTTATCCAGCAAAGAAATATTCAGACCTGGGTATTAACCTACAGCTATCAGTTCTCACAGTTGGCCAGCATAGTCTTTATTTCTGATTTTTCCTCCTCACCCTCCTATACTCACTGTAACTGACCAAAGCCTTCACATCTTAACAGTGTCTTCCAAAACCTTCTCTTCTTCCTCCTTACCTATGTCTTCTGAAGCTCCTTGATGCCTTTTTATTTTATGTCATTTCATGTAAAAATTGGAACAAAGGGAACAGATAAGTTTATTTAAGGATGCAAAGTGGACTACCTTTAACCAGACTCCACAATGGGTCAATCAATAGCCATATTACCAGAGTACAAGTTACTAAGAAGGGCTGGATAGATTTTTATCCAGATTTTCTTTCTAAGCTTTGTTGTTTGTGAGTTTACACTGCTATATATTTCAGTGCTTATCTCTGGGATTTTTTTTTTTTTTACAAAATACTGATTCAAGGATTCTAATTCAGTATATTTAAAAAACTCCACGAGTAATTTTGATGCTTAGTCAAAGATTAGAGTCACTGGTTTAGCCCGCAAAACCTAGGACTCTAAACAATAAAAAAGGGCTAATTTTAGACCAGTTTGAAAGATGACATTTGAGTCCTGTGGATACCTCTCTCTGAAAAAACATGCTTTCCCCTCTGGTCTTTGAGGAAAGGCTTGCCATCAACACTCCTAGTGAAGAGTTAGCAACACTTTATTTCCTTCTAATGGAAGAGTGCTTATAGAGCCTCAGAAACCCTGCTGTTCAGTTGGATATGTGAGAAAAAAGGTACATTTTCATAATGACACTACATCAGAAATTAATGGATTCTTTCTTTTACGTAAGTTCATCTTAGATTTTCTGTCTTTAAGTTTTGTTTCCACTTTGCTTATACAAAGAAATTCAGTGTTTTAGCACTTCCAATGTAATTTTACCCTAACTTAAAGAGAGAAAATTTAAGATTTTGCATGAATAAGTGTCCTCATTTGCTGATATTTGTGAAGATATCATTCAATGCTTTTTAAAAAGTACAGGTTAATATTCTTCAGCTGAAAGCTGAAGAAACTGCCAATCATTCTGCACCATAACATGGTAAATTTTATTTAGAGGCAGAATTCTTTTAAAAAAAAAAATTATTTTTTATTGTTTTGAGAGGCGAGAGAGCGAGCGAGAAGGGGAAGGGCGCAGAGCAGTCTCCATGGTTGTACATCATTAGTTGTGACAGTTTCATTCCACACAGGTGGATGTGGGCCACGCAGGGCAGGAACCAAACTGGGGCCTCCTGCATTGGAAGCGAGAACCTTCACCGCTGTGCCATCCCAGTAGTTACTAGTTGCACTGCAGTTCAGCATATGGGTTTTGCATGGAGTGAGGTCAGGATATGAACCCCAGACTGCGTTGCAAGGCAAGTGCTCAACCTTCTGAGCTATCCCAGCAATAACCTAGACTAGAGGCAGAATTGTTGACCAGTGATAATAAAAAGGAAGCAACTTCTAATTGCATAATCTTGTCTATCCTATTAGCCTTCAACCCATCCTATTATTACAACAAATATTTTGAAAGAACTGTAAAAGGAAAGGAAAAAAATCATACTGTACTGTTATTTTTAATTCAGTCTTTGCCAAAGCATAAATACATAAACCATTCTGATTTTCTCTCACTAAATTCAGTTAAAATCACATTTTTCTATTCAGGAAATAACTGATGTTGGCCTGTGGAATAAATTTAACTTTCATATTATAAACTTTTATTATGATATATGTCAATACGGTACCAATATATACATATGACCCCAAAATAATGGACACAAAAATGGATTCATAAACATAGATCACCATCCCAGCTTCATATTAAAAGAGCTTGCTTTAATTCCTATGAGGCATTATACAGTATTACCATAATATATTTCTATTTCAGAATCTATACTTGTGATAGAAATTTAGAGGCAAGGTTTCAGGTTGCCCTATAAAATATCTATTTAGTTCAAAGGAAAATTCTGAATGCTTACCAATGCTGTGTATACTGTCTGGCCCAAAAGGAGGAACAAAAATATGCTTCTACAGGCAAGTTTCTATGAAATCATCCAGATGGTGACATAATTAACTTGGAGAACACACTACTCTACCCCAGCTAGAAAACTGTAATGAAAATAAATATATGAACTTGAACTTGTTCCTTTTATTATAAAGAGCTTTAATTATTGGGATACTAAATTAATCTCTTATTTTCTATCATTCTGATTAAAAAAAATTAGTGTTATAAAGGCTGTTTGATTTTGCCCTGACCCAAGAGAATGTAACAAGATCCCTATCCAATATGAATATAGTCCATTGTGATATGCTTGATGTTTTTCCTGCTCTAACCTATTTATTTGCCTTCCTTCTTCAGGAACATACCTGTTCCTGTTCCAGGAGAAAATGTCACTATCCACCTTGTTTTTGAAAAATCATATCTGGAACCAGGGTACCTAATGTGCTTCATTCATAGTTTCTTTTGGAGTTTAGTTTGATAATATGGTACATATACCATATGTATAATACATACATACCTGAGCAGGGCCTTGATGAGATTTCCAAAATTAATACTTCTGTAGTGGAACAAGAATATTCCCAACTAAGTGGGATAAAGGTTCTAAATAGTTCCATACTAGTTTCAATATGCTTTTGATGCTATATGACATTTAACACTAGACAGAACCCACTTGGTTTTTAAAGGTTTTGGATTTCAGAATTGCAGATGAGGGTTGTGGACTTGTAATATATACTATAAATGATCCTTTGGAGAAAAAGCCTTTAATATAAACTTTTAAAAAATTCCATTGTGTAAATGTACCACAGCTTTTTTATCCAGTCATCTATCGAAGGGCATTTTGGTCATTTCCATGACTTGGCCAATCAATGTGAATAGTGCTGAAAAGAACATTGGGGTACATATATTTTTACGGACTAAGGTTTTCATGTTTTTTGGGTAGTTACCCAGGAGAAAGATTGCCAGTATTTTGAGGACTCTCCACACTGCCTTCCATAGTGGTTGTACGAATTTGCATTCCCACCAGCAGTGTATGAGGGTTCCTTTTTGTCCACAGCCTCTCCAGCACTTGTTCCTTTTCTTGTTAATTAAAGCCATTATAGCAGGTGTGAGGTGATACCTCATTGTGGCTTTTATTTTCATTCCCCTAATAGCTAATGAAGTTGAGCATTTTTCTATATGTCTATTAGCCATTTGTATGTTTTCATGGGTGAAGTATCTGTTCAGGTCTTCTGCCCATTTTTCAATTAGATAGTTTTGTTGTTGTTAAGTTGTATGAGTTCTTCATATTTTAGATATTAGCCCCTTATCAGAGGCATTACTTGCAAATATTTTCTCCCAATTAGTTGGTTGTCTCTTTGCTTTGTTGATAGTTTCCTTTGCTGTGCAGAAGCTTTTTAATTTGATAAAGTCCCATTCATTTATTTTTGCTTTTATTTCCCCTGCCTTTGAGGTCAGGTTCATAAAGTCCTCCCTGAACCCAAGGTCTATAAGTTTAGCACTGATGTTTTCATCTATGCAGTTCATTGTTTTGGATCTTATGTTTTGGTCTTTGATCCATTTTGAGTTAATTTTGGCATATAGGACAGACTGCAGTTCAGATTCATTCTTTTGCAGATGGTTTTCCAATTTTCCCAGCACTATTTACTGAAGAGGCTTTTTTCCCACTGTAGATTTTTCACACCTTTGCCAAAAATTATCTGTCCAGATATTTGTGGATTTATTTCTGGGTTTTCAATTCTATTATTTTGGTCTGTATGTCTGTTTGTCTGCCAATACCAAGCTGTTTTGATTATTGAGACTTCATAGTATTGATTGAGATTGGCTAGTGTGATGCCTCCAGTTTTATTCTTTTCTTGTAGGATTGCTTTGGTGATTCAGGGTCTTTTCTGGATCCACATGAATCAGATGAGTTTTTAAAATATATTTCCTGAAAGAATATCTGTGGGATTTTGATGGGAATTGCATTAAATCTGTGTATTGCTTTGGGTAATATGGCAGTTTTAACTATGTTGATTTTTCCAATTCATGAACATAGAATATCTTTCCATTTCTTTGTGTCTTCTTCAATTTCTTTTAATAATGTCTTATAGTTTTTAGTGTGTGTATAAATCCTTCATGTTCTTAAAATTTATTCCTAGGTATTTTTTTCTTTTTGTTGTGATGGCAAAAGGTATTGATTTTCTCATTTCCTTTTCTGAAGTTTTGTTGTTGGCATATAAAAATGCAAATTATTTTTGTACATTGATTTTGTCTCCTCATTGTTTCTAATAGTTTTCTGATAAGAGTCTTTAGCGCATTCTATATAAAGGATCATGTCATCTGCAAAGAATGACAGTTCGATATCCTTTCTCCCAATTTGGATACCTTTTATTCCTTTCTCTTGCCTGATTGCTCTGGCTACAACTTCCAGTACTATAATTGAATAGCAGTGGTGACAGGGGCATCCCTGTCTTGTTCCTGATTTTAGGAGAATAGGCTTCAGCTCTTGCCTGTTCAGTATAATATTAGCTAAGGGTTTGTCATATAGGGCCTTTATTATGTTGAGGTACTTTCCTTCCCATTTTATTCAATGCTTTGACCATAAAGGGATGTTGTATCATGTCAAATGCTTTTTCTGCATCAATTGATATAATAATATGGTTATTAACTTTTATTTTGCTTATGTGGTGTTTTATACTGATTTGCGTATGTTGAACCATCCTTATGCTCATGGGATGAATCCCACTTTTTTGTGGTATATAATTTTCTTAAATGCATTGTTGTATTCAATTTGCTAATATTTTGTTTAGAATTTCTGAATCAGTGTTCATCAGACATATTGGTCTATAGTTTTCTTTTTGTGTGTTATATCCTTACCAGGTTTTGATATTGGGGTAATGTTGGTCTCATAGAATGAGTTGGGGAGTGAGTATTGCCTCATCTTCAATATTTTGGAATAGTCTGAGGAGGATAGGTGTTAGTTCTTTGAATGCCTGGTAAAACTTTTTGGTAAGAAGGTTTGATTCAGGACTTTAGCCTTTGGTGGGGTTTTGGATAATTGTTTCAATTTCTTACTGTTGATTGGTCTATTTATGTTAGTCAGTTCTTTTTGGTTCAGTCTAGTAGACTACATGTTTCTAGAAATTTGTCCATTCCTTCTAGGTTGTAAAATTTGGTGGCATAAGCCTTTCATAATATTTTACGATAGTGTGTATTTCTGTAGTATCAGTCATAATTTCTCCCCTCTCATTTCTAATTTTGATTATTTGCATCTTTTCTCTGTGTCCTTTGGTGAGCCTAGCCAGTGATTTGTCAATTTTATTGATTTTTTTCAAAGAATCAGCTCTTTGTTTCATTAATTTTATCTACTGTTTTTCTTTTCTCAATTTCATTCAGTTCTGCTTTAATTTTTCTTTCTTTCCTTCTGCTGATTTTGGGGTTCTTTTGTTCATCTTTTTCTAGTTCTTTAAGATGGGATGCTAGGATACTGACTTGTGATTTTTTTGTTTCTTGAGATAGCCCTCCTGTAGCAATACAAATTTCCTTCTTATTATTGCTTTTGATGAGTGCCAATTGTTTTGGTATATAGTGTTTTCATTACTAGTTTCTAAGTATTTTTTAATGTCATTTTTTTTATTTATTGATCCAGTCTCTTTTTAATAGCATATTGTCCAATCTACATGTGTATGCAATTTTATTAGTTTTTGCTTTCTTTTTGCAGTTGATCTCTAATTTCAAAGCATTGTGGTCTGAGAATACACTTAGTATGATTTCAGTCTTCTTAAATTTTTTGAGAATTTTAAATTTTTTCTGGATTTCTGTCCCAACATATGGTCTATCCTTGAGAATGTTCCTTGTGCACTAGAAAAAAATGTATAGACCTATGTTGCAGGATGGAGTGTCCTATAAATGCAAATTATGTCATTACTGTATCATTTAAGGCTGCTATTTCCTTATTTTGTGTTTGCATGATCTGTCCATGTTTGCTAAGGGGGTATTTAGGTTCCCTACTATAATTATATTTTTGTCAGTTTCTCCTATTAGATGTGTTAGTAGCTACTTTGTAAATTTTGGTGCTTCTGATTAGGGGCATATATATTAATGAATGTCATGTTTTCTTTTTTTATATTTATTATTATTTTTTAAAGATTTATTTTTATTGATTTTTGACAGACAGAGAGAGATAGAGAGAAGGGGGAGGGCCCAGAGCAGTCTCCATAGTTGACAGCATTAGTTTTCCATATAGTTTCACTCCACTGGTGGGTGCGGGGCTGCGCAGGGCAGGAGGAACTGGGCCGGGGGCTCCCACATAGGCCCCGGCAAGAACTGAACTGGGGGCACACCCCAGTTCAGCATATGGGTCCGCATGGGCTGGAGCCGGGATTTGATCCCTGGTCTCTGGGGCTGCAAAGCGAGTGCTTAACCCGCTGAGCCATCCCAGCTTCCCCATATTTTCTTGATTTATTATTCCTTTTATCATTGTGAAACATCCATCTTTATCTCTCTCTCTCTCTCTCTTTTTTTTAATCCTGATGTCTGTTTCATCAGGATTCAGTGAGGCAACATCTGCTTTTCTCTGGATGCTATTTGCTTGGAGTATTATTTTCCTCCCTTTCACTTTGAGTCTGTTTGTCCTTGTGGATGAGGTGTGTCTCTTGGAGACAGCATATGGATGGGTTTTGTTATTTAATCCAATCTGCTACTCTGTGCCTTTTTATAGGTAAGTTCAGTTCATTTACATGTAGGGTGGTGATTGATATAGGAAGATTTCCTGTAGCCATTTCTTCCTCCCTTTTTATTTCTTTGTTGTCCCAACATTTCCCCATTTATTTTGTTTTCTTGTTTCAGGTTGAATAGCTCCTTCAGTATTTCTTGAAATGCCAGTCTTGTGCTGGAGAATTCCCTCAGCTTCTGTATGTCTGATATGTCTTTATTCCTCTTTTATATGTAAAGGTTAATTTTGTTGGATAGTTTATTCTTGGGCGGTAGTTTATGTCTTAAAATTTTGAAAATTTGGTTCCACTCCCACCTGGCTTTTAGAGTTTCTGCTGAGAAATCTGGTAATAGCTTGATGGGATCTATCTATCTATCTGTCTGTCTATCTACATTCCTCCCCCCACCCCCACCCCCACCCCCCCAACTGCCTTGAGGATTCTTTCTCTTTGATTTATGACATCTTCAGAATAATGTGCCTTAGAGAAGATCTGCTAGAATCTAAGTAGTTAGTGGTCCTGTTTTCTTCTTGAATTTGTGGTTTCAGTTCTTTCCATAGGTTTGGAAAGTTTTCATCTATATGTTTGATTATGCTGTTTGATTATGCTCTGTGAAGAATTCAGTTCTGTTCCTACTGGCACACCTGTTATTCTAATATTGCGGTTTCTAACGGAGTCAGGTAGATTTTGTAGAGTTCTCTCTTTTTTTATTATTTTTTCTTTTTGACTCTCAGATCCCTCTTGTCTTCCTTCTGTGAAATTTCCATGTTTCTATCTTTGATATCACTAATTCTTTCCTCTATCTGGTTGGCCCTGTTTCCTATGCTGGTTATTTCTTTTCTCATTTCTGCTATTGTGTTTTTCATTTCTAGGAGATCCTTATGGTTCTTTTCCAGAGTTTCAGTTTTGTTAAAATATTCATTTTGTCCTCAGATTTTCTTATTGAGGTCATTTAACTGTGTCTGGGTACTTTGCCAGCATTTTTTGAGCTGTGTCTTGAGAACTGCAGTCCTGAATTCTGTTTCACGTAGATCATATGTTTCCAAATCTATAAATTCCTTTTCTGGAGATTTTTCATTTTTTTTGGATTGGCTTTGAACCTTGAGGTATTCATTGCATTTGATGTGGGTTTTTTTCACCCTAGGCACGAGTATGTTTTCTCTCTGGGAGCTTCCCTAGAATATGTTCTTCTCTTCTTTGACACAGTTGTCTTGGTTTCAGTGTGCCTTCTCTTTGGGATTGTGCTGTGGGTGATGGTGTGCTATGCCTCTGAGATCGGTGTCAGGAAAGGCTGGCTACCTGTGGTTTGCGGTTTTCTTGGGCTTTCCTGTCTGTTCACAAGGGGTGGGATTAGTTGGGGAACGCCTGGGTTTGCATTACAAGGTAATTACAGCTTGCATTTTCAGCTCAGTGGGTAGCAGGCACCAGGTGGAGTTAAGTTGAGGAGGTGAGTTTTGGGAGAGGGTTAGGGAAAGCAGTCAATCTGTGTGTCCATAAGTTCTTTTTGGGAGGTGAGGGCAGTGTGGTGATGGATGTTTTGTGTCTTGGAGTTGCTCCCCAAGGTCCTGGCTTCGTTGACAGAAGGCTGGGCAGTCAGAGTGGGGTGGGGGCTGACAGGGGCTGGCCAAGACACAATAGCCAATTCCTCCATCAAGCAGGGGAGCGGGCCAGCCAGCTGGCCAATGTACAAGCATGTGTGTCTCAGCCTCTCTCCTTTATCCTGAGCCCTTGCCTCTTCTAGGGCCGCTCTTTTCTTCCCCAGTTGCAGGATTTTTACCGTATTTTCCGGCATATAAGACAACCGGGCGTATAAGACGACCCCCTAATTTTACAGTTAAAACATAGGTTTAGGCCTATATTTGCTGTATAAGACTACCCCCCACTTCCGAGGCTGTAGTCTTATACAGCGAATATAGGCCTAAACCTATGTTTTAACTGTAAAATTAGGGGGTTGTCTTATACGCCCGGTCGTCTTATACGCCCGGTCGTCTTATACGCCGGAAAATACGGTAAATCTGTCTCACCCACAGCCAATCTGTGTCTATGCACCACACTGGCCTTAGGGTGCCAGCCAGCCGTCAGAAGGCCAAGTGGGCTAGTGCAGGCCAAGACTGAGAAGTATACCCCACTGTGGGTGGGGAGCTGGTTGGCCTAAGTGGGGACATGCGGCCCAGCCTTTCTCCTTTCTTCTTAGCCCATGCCCCCTCCTCTTCTAAGGCCATGCTTTGCTTCTGTGGCCACTGGCTTCCAGAATCAGTTTCCCCCAAAGCCAATTTGTGTTCAGGTAAGTGCTGCAGTGCCTGCACACCTCCAACTCCATGTGCGCCAAGCTATGGCTGGCATCCTACTCCTTCTCTGCCATGGGCAATTCAGCAGTCCCTGCTCCATTCCTCTTCCACCTAGGGCACAGTGTTACAAATGGGGCCTCAGTTTGCCAGCACTTGGGTTCAAATTTTAAATTGTCCAGTCTCATGGGGCCTCCACTCTCATTGGCTCTCAGTTTCTAGTCTGCCCAGGATCTTGTTCAACTTTGACTTGAGTCTCCCAACCTCCTTCCTCTGCCAGCCCTAGGTCACGTTTTGCAATCCTGTGTCTGCATTGCTCTTTTCCCTTCTCTCCCGCTCACCCCCTTTTCTCTAACCTTAAGATGTTTTCTTCCATTGCGTGGATCTCTCAACTGAAGCTGTGTTTCTCAGGGTATCCCCCGTGGAATCTCCTTTGTTTGAATGTCCCTTCCCAGAGGGGTTTTGGGGTTCTCTCACACCACCACCTTAGAACCTCCTAATACAAACTTTGTATTAGATGGAGATACCTGCTTCTCCATTCCTTCACCATTTTTCTATGACTCCTCATTTCTCAAACTCACCAGACATATTCCCACCTCCTAGCATTGGCTTTCCCCCCAGTATGAACTGTTTTACCCCTGTCAATGTATAACTCACTCTCTCACCTCCTTCAGGGCTCTGCTGAAATACCACCTCAATAAGTCTTTCTCTGACCACCCTATTTAAAATTTAAAATTCATTTCCCTACCAGCACTCCCTGTCCTCTTCCATGTTATCTCTTTCTCCAAAGTACTTAATACAATTAGACATACTATGTATTCCACACTTATTTACTTGCTCTCTTTCCTCAAAACTAGAATTAGAATGTAAGTTCCACTGAGATGAGGATTTTAGTTATATTTATTCACTGTTGTATCATTCACATTTACAACTATGACTAGAATATGGTATGCACTCAGTACATGGCATTTGAAAAGAGGAACAGAATATTACTTGCTTCTACATATTTGGAAAAAATTCTAAATACACTTTTTTTCTTCTCTTTTTTTTTTCTGCATATGGGCTTCTTCTAGGTACTAGAGTTATAATGTTACACTAAATAAGACTAGCCAGATTGATGCTTCCAATGTAGAGAAGGGCTGATGCAGGGATAGGTAGGTGGGCAATAGGTAAGTCAAGTAAAGTAACTTCAGGTGCCAGTAGTTTAGTGGTTACCTGAAAGTAAGGGGGGAGGGGTATGGGAGAGGAGAAAGGGGGAGCCAAATATATGGGGATAGAAAGAAAACTGACTGGTTGGTGAATGAACACATAATGCAACACATAAACAATGTACTATAGAACTGTCCACTTGGAACCCATGTAATTTCACTAACCAACGTCACCCCAATAAATTTAACAATTAAAAAATGCTGTTATACTTTTGATGGAAAGAAACAGAATATAGAGTAGGATTTTAGCTTTGGTGGTCATGGAAGTCCTCTGAACTGAGCCCTGAAAGATTGGAAGGAACCAGCTAGGCAGAATTTTGGGGGATGAGTACTGTAAACAGAAGAAATAGCAAACATAAAAGCCTGATGTATAGGGACAGGCTTAGCATTATAAGAGAAAAGGTCAATGTGAGTAAAGCATGGTGAGCAAGGAAAAAGCATGAGGTAAGGACAGAGAAATAGGTAGGGGCTACTTTACAGGTCATGTAAAGGATGTGAATACTTTAAGTAGAGTACCAATGTGAATCAATGTACATTTTTGTTTTTATGGAGTTGAAAGGTAAAGAGGAAAGAAAGGAAATATGGAGACTAGTTAGAAGTCTTGAACAGTGGTCCAGACAACAGTTAATAGATGACTCTTAGGTTTTTGACTCAAGTAAGTTAAGTGTTTAGTAAAATGGGGAAACACTAGGGTAGAAACAAGGTATTTTTATTTGTTTGATTTTGCTTTATATTTTGAGAGGCTGAGGGGGAAGTGGTAGATAATTAAGAGTTCTATTAGCCATGAGAGCTTTGGCCTCTGTGAAAAGGTCAAGGCTAGAGAAATACATTTAGAAATCATCTGCATATAAAGCCCATTAAAGGCTAAGAATAGATTTGATACTAGGATAGACTTTAGATACAACAGAACATAGTGCAATTAATACAAAGACCACATCAGACCATTAAGACTCTTAACTAATTTATTTTAAAATAGACAAATTATTAATTTTAGAAAATAGTAACACACAAATATTAAATGTATAGTTTTAACCAATGCAAAAAACAAACAAAAACAAGCAAACAAAAAAAACAGGCAGTATCTGAAACTTTAGTTAAGAAATCTCCTTACATGATGTCTCTGTAGTTACTAAAATTCTGGCACTAATTCTAATGTGAACTACTTAGCAAAAGACCCACAAGCTAACTAAAAGCTAACTTATCTGTATGATATCCATGCAAAAATTAAAGAGGAAATGGGGTAAAGCATTTTAATAGAGTGCCTTTGTTATAAAAAGCATTTTAATAGAGTGCCTTTTGTCAAAAAACAAGTTTGAAATTTTACAGACCACAAAATAAAATTTTGTTTTCTACCAAATAGGACCAGATTTCTTTTTAAAAAGAACTCTGAATTTAGACAAAGTGATTTTCCTAAAAGCTAGTTAATACTACCTTAAATACCACCTATTTTAAATTATAGCATCTCTAAATAAGTTAATCACACAAGATAGTTTAAATACACATTTAGGTACTAGGAGGAAAAGCACCTCTTTTACTACTGTAGCTATTTTAATTTGAAACTTCTGCACAAAATCAGAAACATTAATGCCTAACCAAAAGACCTTTGAATAAGTACTTGCAACTTTGAATTAGAAATAATGTGGCTTTGTATGTGCCAATGTTAAACCATACTGAAAAAAAAAAAGATAAATAGGCAGTTGTTTAGTTCAAAAGATACATGAAAGACATATACCATTCCACAGAACACACAGTTCTTCCCAAATTTAGGAGGGCAGAATAATTGCTGAGATGCAATTAGATAAACCTCTAAGAGAAAAATTAAGGCTCCTATTGTTAGCAGTCTGTTTAATGGAGTAATACTATTTTGAATCTTGATTCTTCAGGACCCAGAAAAATTAGAACGTATACTTGGGATACACTCTACTAGGGTCCTTTATAGCAAAGCTCTAGTTGAATAGTTTATTTTCCAAGTACTAGATGGGTACTTCATGACTTCAGTGATCTATATGGTATAAAAACCAAGAGTACTATTAATAATCCTAATTTTAAAGCGTGAGTTAGATGAAGAAAAAACTCAATAAATTCTTAGAAGTCCTGAGTTATGAAATCTGTATCAGTAGTATGACAATATCATGTTTATACTTTGCTTTTTGCTTGTATAAGCTAAAATTTATTTTAAAACACACAATATATCAGATTTCATTAATAAACTAAAATATAATGTGTAAAAATTAGTAATTTTTTTCTAATACCTGTTTTAGCAGAAGAGTTCAGGATCATTTGGGTGAATGGGGGGAGGGGGGCAGGGGGCAGTCAGCCAAATTGCATTTAGAAGACAACACATATTTGCAAAGGACGTTCATGTTAAATTAAAAAAAAACAAAAAAAATATAAATTAATAAAAATAATAGCAAACATTACATATATGCCATAAGAGAAGACAAAGTACTCAGATAGTTATGGGTTGTTGGGACTCCTATTCTCAGGCATCCTTTGGAAATAGAAACATCTGCTACAACTTTTTAAATGGCAGGTTTTACACAAGATTTTCAATCTTGTACAATAACAATGTATACTAACTACATTGTTACAAGTGGCTATAAATCACTTGCACAAATACTCAGTGTGTATGTGCACACTTTATATCCACAAAAAGAGTTGAAGCTATGTATAAATGTGGTCATAAACAGAATTCTGGAGAGCATTATAGAGTCAAATATGAGAGACAAGGAGGCCAGAGGTGACTATGTTACCAAGCAAGGTCATGAAATCCTCATTTTTCTTCCCTGTTTGAGATATGGATGCTGTCATTCATTCTCTGCTTTTGCATTCGTGTTCGAGTAGATGCTGGAAAAAAGATAAAGAACTATTAATGGCACTGACTGTGCTAAGTAAGTTGGTAAAGGGCTGCTATATATGCCAAATCAATGGAGCTCAGGGACTTGCAAAAGCAGTGGTTTCCAAATTTTTCATCATATATCCCTACAGTTAAATTTATTCAAAGCATGTACCACCAAAATATGTACATATGTATATATATATTTA
>PVKE010027251.1:0-21736 GCA_004027555.1 Craseonycteris thonglongyai | reverse complement strand
ACCACCACCACCACCACCACCACCATCACCATCACCACTACCATCACTATCACCATCACCACCATAACCATCACCACCATCACCACCACCATCACCACCACCATCACCACCATCACCACCACCATCACCACCACCGTCACAACCATCACCATCATCACCATCCCCCTCACCATCACCATCAGGGTTGGGAGTAAGCTGAGAACCTTGCCTCAGCCTCCTGCATAGGAATCTGGGTTTCACCAGACTCTAACGTGCTGTCACTCAGTGAACATATGTGGATGGTCATAAGAAAAGTGTGAATTAGGGAGAATTCCAGGGCTCTACCTCAATTGTTCAGCTTTAAGTATGAGATCTAAGGATTTAGAACAAGTAGGAAAATGCCTGTGGATTTTAGGTTCATGGGCTAGAATCTGATTCCTACCAGTTTAACCCATGCAAGGAAATGATTGGCTTCAATACTTACACAATTCCAAAGAGTTCAAAAGGCTTCAGGCATAGCTGGATCCAGAAGCTCAGGCAACTTATCTGAATACTGTATGTTGGCCTTGTTTTATTTTTGGGGGGCATTGTTTTCAGACAGCAACGTTGATAGGAAAGTTGATATCTCCCAAGTTGATAGCAAAGACCCACTAGCAACTTGAAGCTTATTGAGTCTTTATGCCTAGAAATTTCTAAAAAGAACAGGCATTTGCCCCAGTGCTCTCAGAAAAAAACTCAGTGTCCCCTCTGGAAGACGCTCATGGGCCTGACTTGCATTGCAGGACTCTCCCAAGATCAATCACTGTGACTCAAGTCCAAGCCAGGTGGCCAGACCTGAGTAACATGGTCCCTCCAAAATAGGAAGAGGGTAGTGTGGGGTGGGCATTCCATTTGAATGGTATGGCTGGGAGTGGGAGAGGCAGGGGTGGTTTCCAAGGGAACTTTGCAATGTTTTTCCAGAAAAAGCAGCGATGAATTTGGGCGAGCAAGGTAGAAAAATGTGCCTCAAGCAAAGAACTAGAGACAGTTGAATAAAAATGATTGGCTTGTTACTAAAATTGGGCACAGTCACACACACACACACACACACCCCACCCCACCCCACCCCCCCATTGCATTTGGTTGTCAGTGATGGGATCCTGGTTAATTTTTTCCTTTTTCCTTGAGCTGGTTGGCAGTAGAACACAGACAGAGACAGGCAGACCTGCGTTTGAACCCTGGTTCCCTGCTTCAGACGAGGGGATGCAGGTTGAGAGCGTCCTGGCCCCTCAGCGTTGGAGTTGAACATTGTAAAACAGGTCCTTACACCTTCCTCACACTCACTCACTGGTGGGCGTACAGAATGGTAGATGTTATTATTGTTGTTGTTGTCTCTATTTCCTGGCTTAGAAGGAACAATTACTGTTTCTACGAGAACCAAAATCATTTATCCCACAGGGCTGCCTATGTAGAGTGACATAATTTTACTATTTCATTGTCTTCATTAGCATAACTTTACTATCCCATGAATACTCTTACCAGTCAATTAACTTTATTGTTCATTAAGGGAATATTTCATAGACACTTCAGTTGGAAGCCTTCAACAACATTTTATACCCCAAGACTCTTTGAAACGTCTCCATCAATCCTGATCTATTACAACATGGTCCCTGCCCAGTTCTAACCAACTCCCCCTCCTACCACTTTGAAAACTCTGCTTAGACCAGAGTTCAGAATCTAAGTTGAGATGACCTTGGCTTTGCCTCTTCTAGATGCTATCCCAGCTCTGTGGAGGGGATGCTTTCCGCTGCAGTGACCCCTAGGCGCAGCTTTGCCTTATCATTAGGTTGCTAGTGATGTTTGGGAAGCCAGTGTTGGACATCTGTAACAGTGTCACCCTTCTCCCAGGGCCCACGGAGGCTTCTGTCACTCCACAAGCTTCACCCGCCGGTTAGGAAAGGGAAGCAGATGGGTATGTGGAGAAACACACTGCCCGAGAGTTTTAAGACACTTTTATAGTCTTTATTATAGTTTAAATGATCTATTTGCTTGTGATCATTTGTTTGATGTCTTTCTTTCTGCTAAAACCATAGCCCCATGAAGACAAGTGCTACGTCTTATTTATCACTTGTCTTCAGCCTCTAGAAAAGTGTTTGGCATGTAGTAGTTTGGGTAGTTGTGGAATGAATGGGTGAATGAGTGAATGAGTGGAGGAGTGGAGGAAGGGATCTAGTTACAGGCCTTCGGACAAGACCGTTCTCTGTCCAGGTCTCAGTTTCTCCACGGGTACAGAACTGGGGGAGACGACCCCTGGAATCCGCGCCTGTGCTGATAGGCAGCTGCGATGATAAAGATGGCAGCAGCCGGTCAGGCTTTGGAGGCTGCTGGGTAAGGAGGTTGATATCTGCCCCTCTGACCGCCGGAGATCAGCAGCCCTGGGACCATGGTAATTCGTTCCAAATCCTCAGGTCTGCTCGCCTTCCCTATTCCCAAGCGTAGGCAGGATGGGTGGAGGCCAGGATGCTTCCTGGTGATCAGCCACGGTTTTCATGCACAAAATGCCATTTTCTCCTGGGCGGAGGGGGTGGGCGGTCCTTAGTGATGTTTGGGAGAGGGGGCCCCGGATCACTGCTCCCTATTTTTCTTCTCATCTTGTCAGTTGACCCCTATCCCCGTATATACTGCTTTTGGAAGAGAATGCACTCAGCCATGTATACGTCCCTGGGGATATAAATCTCTCATTTTTCTGCCAGAGACATTTACAGTTCTGCTCTCCCATTCTGAATCACAAGGTTGGACGCCATTCTAACCTTACAGGTGATTCTGGTACTTACCTGCTTTGTGGCTTTGGGTGACCTCTCTATTGCTTGATCTCCTCATCTGCAAGATGGACATCAATGCTAGTAGCTGCCCCAGGGGCTGGTTGAAAGGTTAGGCGCGTCAGTGCAGTGCCACTGGAACAGGGCTTCTAGCTGCTATTATCACCCTCCCATGACGTGCCTGGTCCACCTCTGGTGCTCAGTGGAGGCTCCATCATCGAGCACTACTCCGAAAAAACGAAGTGTCCTGGACCACTGTAGATCCACGGGGCCAAAGGCAATATAGTGCATGAAAGAAGCCAGTCTTCAACCGGTGACAAACTGTGTCTTTCCGTTTATGTCACATTCGGAATGATGGGGCTACAGCGATGGAGGGCCAGCCTATCAGTAGTTGGCGGGGCTTAGTGGCTATGTGTTGGCTGAAGGTTTGACTTTTTGAAAGACTAGGAGGAGGGAGATTTGGCGGGCGCTGGAGCTGTTGTGTAGCCTGATTGTGATGGTGGCTGCCGGGCTACACGTGTCCAAATTCGTAACTTGAACCAAATGAAAGTGTTTTTGATGATAACTTTAAAGAATATGGCTCAGTAATTGTCATTGCCATTCAGCTAATTTATTTCTACTGGCAAGATTTAAAAAAAGAAAAAGAAAAAGATGACATGTCTTCGGATGTGTTGGAAAGCAGAAAGCATTGTACACAGTGCTTCGTGGTAGAGAGACAAGCCAGGGTGTTTGGAATCTGCTCGCAGCCCCTCCTGTCTTGGTGAGAAGGCCCAGCAAGTGACAGCTCAGGATAGGAACCTGGGTGGAAGGGAGCGATTTAGAACTCCGGCGAGCTATTCGAAGAGTTTTAAATAAATGTGCGTTTCCTAGTTAGTCAGAGGTGCAGCTATAATTGCTGTTCTTTCTAAATAAATCCTTCAGATTAAATGGATACCGAGTGTGTAAGCTCAGCGATTGCTCACGGCACGCGAATCTTGTCAGAGTGCGCGGTGAGTCAGTCCAGGAGGAAGTTGGCACACAGTGTTGTAGTCTTAAGAGTATCATTTTGGGGCTGGTGTTGGATGTTTACATTTTGGGGAGAGAGCACTCAGGCCAGATAAGGCAGCCTCGGGCAGGACTCGGGAGCCAGGAATCTTGGCTTGGCAACGAAGTTGTATAATTTAGAGGGAGTTCTGCTTCTCTTGGAGACTCACATTTGCCACCTGCTCTCTGGCAGCAGCGGGGACGGAACTTGGTCACCTCTCAGGCTCTTCCCTACCTGGCTCGTGGCTGAGACCATGGCCCTTCCTTCTCTTCGGGGCACAGATGCCTCTTCTTCTTCCACTAGCATTTGGCTGTGTGCGGGCCCCATTTTCGGGGCACCCCACGACTTCACCAGGGCAATCCTGAGTCTAGAATCTGACAAGCATCCTTTGCCCATCTGCCTGCCCGAAAGGGGGTCTCCGTGTGCAATGCCAACAGGCTGTGCGGAGCTTGAGACACCTCTGAGAACCGTGCCCAGAGGTGCCGTTACGACGTGGGAATTACGAGGTGAGCAGGAAGAAGCCCAAAACCGAGGGAGCCACTTGAGCAGAGAGTATGAACATAAACATCTCCGCGCAGGCCCCAGCACGGGGGTTTTATGTTGATGTGCTAATACGTTATCCGCGAGGGGGTTATTTACGCCGTTTTGGTACTCCTTGCAATTCATTTATCTGCATAAGGAAGAGGTGCTAACAGGACAGTTCCTCATGAACAAGCGTCCCTCTGTGAGCCCCACTGCTGTTTATAATCCTTCATGCCCAGATCTATAATTCATGAGCTGATGGACTGGTGGCAGTTTCCAAAAAGGCCACACCGGGCACCCAGTTGTTAACGCTCGCGCTGTCACGCACGGAATCGAAATCAGCCCACTCCCCTTCTATTCATCACGACGCCACCGACGTGTGGGCAATGATATTATCCAAATATTATTAAAACTTTGAACCCTGTCCCCATAAATTATGGCCGAATGGCTCCGCGGCCATCAGGAGAGGGGGATGTATGGGCTCCAGTTGCCGCCGAGTAATTATGTGCTTAAAAGGAAGCGTGGCTGAGCATTCCCCCAGTAAAGCCGAGAGGAGCGGCGATCATTTGTTACCGCTCGGCGTTCGGAGCCGGACCGCTCGGGAGGTCAAGTCAACCTTACAGCGGGACAATTATCTGCCTAGAGAGACCGAACATCTGTTATTAAGTATGTACAGGCATCAAGGCAGCATGCGAGAAAGCGCGTCCACTTCAAACACTTGGCGTATTCCAGACGACACCCCCTCGTGTTCTGTTACTGCACCCGCCCCCCAGCCCCTGGCCCGAACGCACCCTGCAGCTGCCAAGGGTGGTGGTGGGACTTTAGAAGGACCTCACTCCCTTCCTCTGGCTCTTCCAGTAATAATAATAATAATTTCATTGTTGTGTTTTTCTTTTGTTCCTCCTGAACTTTTTATTTATTTATTTTCCACATTTATTAGTTATTCAAGGAGTATGGCGGGGGTGGAGATCACATGGAGTTTGGAGGCACAAGGTCAGTCCTGGTTTAAATAAGATGCCCAATCTTTCTTTGATTCCTGCGTCTGCGGTAACTTGTGGGCCAGTGTGGTGCGTGGGAGGCAGAGGGTTCTGTGTGGGGATGGGGAAATGGGAAGTCGGGTTTTTCAGGCTGATGTGTTTCCCTGGACCATCTGAGTGTCTTGGAATCCTGGGGAAGGAGAGAGGGGGGTCCTAGAAATCAGGGAAGAGGGAGTGTGGAGCAGGCCAGAAAACAAAGCTATGGGCCCAGAAAGTGGGCAGCACTGGGGGTGGGCAAGACAGCAGAGAGAGGGCTGTGGGCCATGCAGGGAGAAGACACCGCATTGACGCCAGCTCTTGAGAATAACCAGTGTCATTGTCCTCCCACAGCGCCGCAGCGTGTAGTAGCGGGTGAGGAGAAGGGGGCCACGTTTGTGGAGGGGGGAGGGCAATGCCTCCTTCGTTAGTGACACAGCGGCGGTGGCCCAGATCCCTTTCTTCCCGAGGAGGAGGAAATCTCCAGATCTTCGGGGGCAGTGGCAATCGGAGCATCTTAAAGATGTATGGTGTCTGGATGAGCTTCAAAGTAATGCCGGGTGAAGCCGGGAAGGGCGAGGCGGTAGATGAAACCGAAGGGGCCCTGAGCTAATAACAGTCCTTGAAGCCTCGTAATGGGCAGGGGGTGGGGCGTGGGGGGTGGGGGTTATGAGACTAGTCTCTATACTTTTGATTATATCTGAAAGTTTTCCATAATTAAAAAAACAAAACAAGGAGCAGAACACCTGTCAGATGTGAGTGACCTACGGTGACCATAGAACTGAGTTCTGTGGGAAAAACCCAGAGAACGGGCCAAGGTAAACCAGTTGGCAGAGTTTGTGGGCTTCTCTGTTCTAATCCATCCTGGAAGCACTCGTCTCAGACACAACTGCTTCAAACCCCGTTTCGTCAGGCACCTGCTTGGGAGCCCATCATGCCTCCTGGCTCAGCCGCACCAGCCCAGCTTCCTCCTGTGGCATTTTGAGATCTGCCACAGCAGGGCCTTACCCACTTCTCATGCTCAGGGTCTTATTGCTCCACCTTGTGCCCCCTGGAGCCTGGCAGTGGGGGTGGGGGGTGGGGGGAGAAGTGGATGCAGGAGCAGTGACATCAAGACCAGTTCAGGGACTTTCCTCTTCTGGGTGTTCCCTCCCCTTGTGTAGGGGTACGAGTGCCAGCAACATGGCCTTTGACCCCTGGCCTCTCTTCCCTCGGTAAGTGCCCGGAAGAAGGCAGCTCTGGCAAAGCTACTTGCTGTAACCAACAGGGGAAGGAGGAAGGGCACACAAATGACTGGGATCCAGTGCCCTTCGTGGGCACAGACTAGTTTCTCCTATTTACTCCACTCCTCCTGCCTTCTCTCCCAGTCATTCAGCAAGCATTTGGTAAGCACTGACCCCGGGCCAAACTCGGGGACCGTGTCACGTCTAGATAACTTTGTCAGATTTCTTTTAGTTCTTGAATGATGCACCCCCCAAAACCTCAGTTCACACATAGGCAGCTTCAGAACAGCGTCCTGGGCCTTTCTGTTCATGCGATTCACCCTCTTCTACTCTCCTTGCCTAGCAGATCTTCCCAGAGGGGAGAGCCTTGCTTCTCCCACCTGAGAGTCTGGGGCTGCAGCTGGTGCCAGAGGTTGCCTAACGTCCATCCAGCAGGATGTGGGGATGCTGGCTCTGCACCCAGGTCTGACTTATTTTTACAACATACTGATGCTGGCCACCTCCTCATCCACTGCCTTGCTTGATACTGTGTGTGACCCATGATTCCTTCTCTCCCTACATTGCAGGGGCTCTGGAAATCTAGACCCACATTTTATTCATCTCTGCTTTTCCAGCCTCAGAGTAAGCCCTCGGAACAGCTGAAGAGTTACATGGCCAGGGCGTTGATGCAAATTGCCCGAAGTTGCAAATCAAGTTAACAGCTGGAGAAATGCTAGAAAGTACCCTCTCTTTGAAAATCCCCACAAGAGCCTACACCAAGGTTGTCTGACCTGCGGCCCCGGCTTTAAATGTGGCTCAACACATATGCATAAATTTTCTTAAAACATGAGATTTTTATTTGCGATTATTTTTTAGCTCATCAGCTATCATTAGTGTTAGTGTATTTTATATGTGGCCCAAGACAGTCCTTCCCGTGTGGCCCAGATACCCCTGTCTCCTTGCTGGGTTGCAAAAGTATGTCCATTTCCCACGGAGATCTTTGTCCCTTTCCCTGACCTAAGACTTCTGTGCCTGGGATGGGTTTCTGGGGACAACTGGACAGAGAACCCAGTGGAAAGCAGCCTCGGAACATCCCCTGTGGGCCTGACTCCCCCCACCGTGCTTCCAGCAGCCCCACTTAGCAGCATGTCCGTGGGGGGCTGCCGGTTGTCATCGCCTAAGGAAGTCGCCCTCTTTCCTGGGAACGGGCCCCCCTCTTATGATTTCCTGTCCCCTGGCCTCTCCCTAATTTATTGCTTCTGTTTATGATTTGAGGTTAAATGCTTTCAGTTCCATTTTCTTAAAAACATACATTTCACCCCCACCCTCACCCCAAGGTAATGACCTCTGGGCTCTGAACAGCGGGCTCGGGAAGTGGGGGAAGTCAGCCTAATGAGACCTCCTGCTTGTCCTGTGCGAGCTGGGCAGGCGGCTCTCGGCTCGGCCACTTCCAAAGTGCTTCCCAAGGACTTGCACATCCCCGGCGCCCAGAAGCTGCCGTGTGTTATTTGATCCACAGTCTTAACACAGACACACCCCTTAGGCAAGAGACACTGAATGCGGGCAGCAGGGGAGTATATCTGGGCCCAGCAGGGTTGGGGGGCCTGGATGGAGGAGCAGACTGGGCACAGGGAGAATAGTAATCTGGGGACAGAGTTGGCACCAGATTCGCCCCCGGTGGGAGCCCAGGCAGCCTCTAGACCAGTGGTCCCCAATCTTTTTGGCTCCAGGGACCTGTTGCGTGAAAGACAATTTTTCCACAGATGAGGATGGGAGGGTGGGTAAGGTAGGGGAATGGTTTCAGGGTGATTCAGATGCATTACATTTATTGTGCCCTTTATTTCTATTAATATTACATTGTAACATATAATGAAATCATTCTACAACTCACCATAATGCAGAATTCGGGGAGCCCTGAGCTTGGGTTTTGGTAGGAGTCTGCAAACAGTTGATGTATCCTGCTCTCTGAGCAGTCACACCTCTCTGCTCATGTGAATCTGCATTTGCAGCCGCTCCCCAGCACTAACGTCACCGCCTCAGCTCCACCTCAGATCATCAGGCATTAGGTGCTCGGAAGGAGCCACAACCTAGATCCCTCGCATGCGCAGTTCACAGTAGGTTCGCGCTCCTATGAGAATCTAATGCCACTGCTGATCTGACAGGAGGCGGAGCTCAGGCGGGGATGGAAGCGATGGGGAGCGGCTGTAAATACAGACAAGGCTTTGCTTACTTGCCTGCCGCTCACGTCCTGCCATGCAGCCCGGTTCCTAATGGGTCACGCACTGGTACCAGTCCATGGCCCGGGGGTTGGGGACCCATGTTCCAGATTCCCCTCCCCGGAGTAGCCATTTCCCAAAGAATAGAGTCTGTTAGACACATGTGCTCAGTTTTGGATCCCGATTTCAAGGTCTGCCTCTAGCTGTTACCTGCTTTCAAGTCAGGTGCAGCCACTCCCGGGATACATGGCCTTCTGAAACCACAGCATTCCTGGCAGTAGGTCTACGTGGACATGTTGGCTGCTGGCCTCTATTTTGGATTCACTTTGTGGATTCTTGGGGTTTCTCTCTAAATCTCTAGTATAGGCGCCTGCAATTCCAAACGTCCACCTGCTTTCCTTGTGTGGTCACAATATGCTCATTCCTTTATCCGTTTGTTCAGCCAGCTGATATTTAGCACCTACTCTGGGGTCAGACACTGGATTAGGCCTTGGAATAGAGATGAGCTAGAGACTCCCACCTGAAGGCACTTTGGCGAGTGAGGGTGGGGGAGGTAATTGTCAGAGCTGTGACCGTTTCGTGTATAACAGTACATGAAACCATCTTTAGTTTTATCATTTCAGGAATGCTGTCTAAGGGAATAATTCAGTGTGTAACCTTTTTACACATGGCATGATTCCTTGTTCTGAGAGAATTCTTTTTTCTTTTTTTTTTAATTTTAACATTGTTTTAATCAAGTAATGTAGTTTTTTGAAACAGGAAAATTTCTGAGAGAATTCTTTATTTTATTTTTTTCTTTATTTTTTTTAATTTTATTTTTGAACTGAACTGGAGGCCTCACCGCATTTGGGAAGCACACCCCAGTTCAGCATGTAGGTCCACACACGCCGGGGCCGGGATTCAATCCTCGGTCCCCAGGGCTTTGAAGCGAGCGCTTAACCCACTGAGCCATCCCGGCTTCCCCATTGAGGGAATTCTGTGTCCTCAAAATTCATGTCAAAGTCCTAACCTCCAGGACCTCAGACATGACTGTATTTGGAGATAGGGCCTATGAAGTGGTAAGTTAAAATCACGTAATTAGGGTGGATTCTAGTTCAATATGACTGATGTCCTTATAAGAAGAGGAAATTAGGACAAAGATGGGGACAGAGGGAAGACCATGAGGACACAGGGAGAAGGCGGCATCTACAAGCCAAGGAGAGAGGCCTCAGAAGACACCACGCCTGACCTGGGACCTGCGGCCTCCAGAGCGGGAGACATGAATGTGCGGAGGCGGCGGAGTCTGCTGTCAGCAGTCAGCGCAGGCTGCCACCGCGCTCTGGGACTAGGAACGTGCGATGCAGTGGGTAGGATGGGGGTGTGTGTGTGTGTGTGTGTGTGTGTGTGTGTGTGTGTGTGTGTGTGTGTGTGTGTGTGTGTGTGTGTGTGTGTGTGTGTGTGTGTGTGTGTGTGTGTGTGTCTTTGTGGGGGGGGGCTTGTCACTCTCTGTTGCTCCTTCCTCATGGCAGCAAGGAGGACTGGCTGGGGTGTGAGGGGATCCCCGAGACAGCAAGGGCTGGGCTTCTCTCTGGGGAGGGGGCTAGGTCTTGCTCAGCTTCTGGTCTCTCCTAACAGCCATGCCGTCTGTTCTTCATGAGCATGATTCCTAAGGTGGTGACGAGTCTTTGGGTTCTGGACGAGGGAGGTAGCCCCCCTGTGTTCCTGACTGCAGACCTAGGCTGCTGGGCCTGTGTGCTAGAGACCGCTGTCCTGGGTGGGCTATCCCAGGAGCTTCGGGGGTGTACCCTCCCCCCACCTGCAGAGCCAGGCTTGGCTGGGGCCGAGACTGACAGGTGAGCGGCACTTCAGAGGAGACGGCACGGTTGTGGGCATCCTCTTTGGGGGATTTCGGGTTGGTTACTTATCTCTCCCTGCCGTAGGCTCCCTGGCTGTAACATAGGGACCTTTCTAGTACTTCTCTTATAAAGATGTTGTCAGGGCCAAATAAAAAAACGTGGCAGAAACTCTCTTAGCAGAGTTCTTGGCTTAGAGTCGCATCTGGTGATGGTGATGATGAGGAGGAAGAGGATGGCTGTAGGATTTATTGGCCTGGTCCTTTAAGAATTCCGGGGGAGATGCACATCGGGCTTCATCACTGGCCTGAGTACTGAGCACTTCCACATCATCCTCTTCTCTTAGGCATTTTCATAGCCCAGGAGCAATGTCCCCTGGGGCTGCCAGCAGTTCCCCACACTGTCCTCAGGCCACTTTTGAGGGGACTGGGTCATGATCCAGGCCCTTGTCTGACTCTTCCCTGGGGGACCGGGAGGCAGGGGAAGGCCCGCCTACCGCAGGCCCCTGATGATGGATGGCGCATCTGGCGAGCTGCAGGTGCCCCCGCCGTCTCTCTGCCTGCTCGATAATAGATGGCCTAATCTGTCTCTCTGCAGCGCTTCCTTCTCCGTGCAGGTGACAGAGATGGAGCAATCCCATCCTTCACCCGCAGGAGACGCGGCCTCCCAGGGACCCTGCGTGGCGCTGCTGTGCCCGCGGGTGGCGATCTGGGAGGCAGCCACGTGGCTGACTGCCCGCCCGTGGCAGGGGCCCTGGGGCTGGGTGCTGGGGGGTTAGGAGCTTTTCCTCCAGGTACAGCCTGGCCACCTCTCGTCCCCACTGTATCCCAGCGGCTTTTCTTATAGAAAGTCGGGCGCGCCCCCTCCTCCCTTGAAAATTGTATGACGCGGAACTATTTCAGGTATGCCCAAAAGAAGCCGCAGAGACTATTGCCATAAACACTGGGGTTCCCCACACTCTGCTTCAGAAAGCAAACATGGCAAAGGCAGCCGAAGCCGCCTCCGTCTCCCGCTTCCCTCCTCTCCCCTGCCCTAACCACGGTTCTGGATTTTCCCACACGTTTTTATGATTTTACCACATTTGTGTGCGTCCCTATGCTTTTAGACGTTAAAAAATAAGTGTCCAGCAGCGTGGGCAGTCTGTCTGGCAGCTGCTTCCTCCCCAGCGTTGGTTTGTTACTTCCATGTTCGGCAGTCCCCGTTCAATTTCGCTGCCATCCAGCCTTCCGTAGAACGGGGACCACACTTTATCTGTTGTCTTGTTATTGGGGAGTTAGTTTGTTTCCTTTTTTTACATTTCAAGGCTATAGCAATGAGTGTTTGTGTATGTGCCTCCTTGCACATGGGCAACAATGTCTCTACTCTCATATGCCTGCGAGTGAGGAGATGCTGGGGCCTGCGCGTCATTAACTTTTGTGCGTGTCAACACACTGCACTCTGGAGGCTTTGACCAGAGACGTAGGCTTCCCACTGCTCCACGACCCCACCAGCATTGACTTGTCAGACTTTTACACATGCACACGCACGTACACGCACACACACACCCAGAAGCGTTTGCAAGAATCAGTGGAAGGCCCTTCTGCATGAAGCTCAGAGTCAGGACATAGGATTGGGAAATGGTGTGAGGGGGAGGGGTGTGCTCCCTGTCAGATAGCATCTGGACTCGACCCCCCTGCATATATATTACGGTCTTGCAACTTAGAGGAGGCGGCTTTACTTCCCTGAACCTCAGTCTTGCTCCTTCGTAAAATGGAAATGATACTACTACCTCAGAGTGGCTGCAGGATTCAGAGCTGTGGTGTGCAGAGCGTTTAGCCCTGTGATGGAGCACCTATCCCCCTCCTCTCCATTGTTTCTCCCTTCCTCCTTTCCTTTGACTCTCATCTATTGGAAAGATAGCTGTATTATCTTAACCCGGATGGAAATGCTAATAAGGCTACCAGCATGTCTACCAGTGCATAATGCTTTGCAATTAATATGTTTGTTCTTTGTATGCAAACAGGTTCCTCTCAAGTTGCTACCAAGCACCTCTGTTTCCTAAATAATTGACCCACTCCCTTGAAATTTCGTCCCTTGAAATTTCATGAATTGGGTTTATTTGCCCAGAAAACTTTCCTTTCAGAGGGTCCAGCATACACTTCAGCCCAGCTGAGTTGTATCAGTTTCTCGTGGCTGCTGTAAGAAATCTCCACACATTTGATGGCTTGAAACAACAGAAATCTCATCTCTTGCAGTTCCAGAGACCAAGGCCCCAAATTGTGTTTACAGGATCAAAATCAAGGTGTGCTCAGTCCCATGGTCCTTCCAGCAGTTCTAGGGGAGAGTCTTCCTTACCTCTCCCCGTTTCGGATGGCTGCTGGACCCCCTGGCTTGTGGCTACCTCTCCCCAATCTCTGCCTTCTCCCCTTTTGTCTGTGTCAGATCTCCCTCAGCCTCTCTCATAAAGGCACCTGTGACTTTGTTTAGGGCTCGGCTGAATAATCCAGGCTAAGGTCCTTTGTTGTATCTACAAAGACCCTTTCCCCAGATAAGGTAACATTTACAGTTTCTGGGCACTAGAACCCGATGCCTTTGGGGGCCATGAACCAGCCTGGTACACCTGCTTCTGTGCCCCACTGCATGAGTGGGGGTGGCCCCGGTTCACCACCCAGGTAGCAGCCAGAGTCTGCAATGGGGAGCCCGCACTGTTCCCCAGCCTTCTTCTGGGTCAACCAGAGCCTAAAGGGGCTGGGGACCAGCTAAGCATTGAAACCCAATATGACATAATGTTTGCCTGAAGGTAATTCTGCCTCTAAATTATTTGTACATGTTCCTCACCCCCGTCCCTCACCCTCCTTTTGGGATTCAGAGCCAATTTGTAATAAGCAAGAGCAGCCTGCCCCAAATTAAAAGGTACAATTAGTCTGTCTGCATGGTAAACCTAAAAAAGTACTCCTTACAACAAGTTATTGTGTTTTTTCGACAAAGGAAGATGTCCTGGCAGAACAATAAAGCCCCCGCCGCTGATAGGAGCCTTGTAATTTACTGAAAACACCCACAGAGAGGACAGCTCCGAAGAACCGGCCATCGAGGTGCTTCCTGCCCTTACAGGGTTAAGAAGTGCCCCTCTGCCCCTCTAAGGAGGTGACTCCAGGGCTGCACAGGAGAGAAGGGGCCGCCAGGCGAGTGCGGGGTGGTGGGGAGCTTTCCCATGCAACTGCTGAAGGGTGCTTCCCAGGGGGTCTCTGCCAAGTAGGTGGGGGCCGCCCCGAATTGAGACAGAAGTCCCACTGAGTCAGGTGACCCGCTGTCCTGAGCTGGCGTGGGAGTGGGCCGCACAGGGAAGCGAGGGCACCTTCGTGTGCTCTCCAGCCACGTCTGTCCTACACTCTCCCAGTGACAAGTCTGGAAATCGTGACTGTCATCTTGGGGATAATGAAGAACTCAAGGGGTCCCACCTCCGCTTAGGTCCCACCTCCCTTTCTCGGGCCCTGGTCTCAGCCTCTGTGATCAGGGGAGGAGCCGTGGGAGCCCACCGCCCACCCCCAGTCACTGTGCAGTGAGCGCTCGCTCTGGGCCAGGCACTGCGGTAGCTCTGCTGTGGATCGTCCTGAAGGGTGAGCCTCTCGCTCAGTTCCTTCTATAGGTGAGGAAACGAGTGTTGTGGGTTCATTTGTTTCCCCCTCAGATTCATATGTTGAAGTTCTGGCCTCTAGGACCTCAGAATGGGACCGCATTTAGAGACTATTTACTGGGTCATCAGATGACCTGAACTCTTCAGGGTGGACCCCGATCCAAGAGGACCTGTGTTCTGAGACGGACAAGCACTCAGGGAAAATGAACGTTGTGGAAGGATGAAGGGAGAGATCAGGGTGACGCTGCTGCAGGTCCCGCAAACCACTGGAAACCGGCGACAGGCCGGGGGCAGCGCTCTGCAGCCTCGGAAGGACCCAGGCCCGCTGACGCCTTCGTGTCCGACTTCTAGCCTCCAGCATTGTGAAGCCGTTGTCCTGTTTTTTTGTTTTTAGTGAAAGGTGTTTTCATTGTTATTGTTTTTATTTTTTTGACAGAGACAGACAGAGACAGAGAGAAGGGGGAGGGCCAAGAGCAGTCTCCATAGTTGTACATCATCAGTTTTCTACACAGTTTCACTCCCCAGGTTGGCATGGGGCTACGCAGGGTCAGGAATTGGGCTGGGGGCCTCCTGCATGGCTCCTGTCAAGAACTGAACTGGGGGGACATCCTGGTTCAGCATATGGGTCCGCACGGGCCGAGGCAAGGATTCGATCCTCGGACCCCAGGGCTGCAAAGTGAGTGTCCAACCTGCTGAGCCATCCCGGCTTCCCCGTTGTCCTGTTTGGTAGGCCGTTCAATGTGGGGCCTTTTGTTCAGGCAGCCTTAGCAAACGAATACACGGGAGTCAGAGGGAACTTTGCAGAGCAGACGTGGCCAATCATCCGACCTGCAGTGGTGTCGGGCACTTTTCACTGGTTGCCTTCCACTGTGAAGGCGGAGAAGCAAATACCTGCTTTCCCCACCTCTCCTGAGTTCGGAGTGGCCACGGACAGTGACCCTGCCCATGAGACCCAAGTCCACCGGACGTTTCTGGGAATGTTGTGCTCTCCTGATGGAAGAGACGGACCAGATTCGGCCCCCGCCTTCCTTTACCACTTCACCTGCTACAGGTGTGCCGCCTGGCCCTGCAGGGGCCAGCCTGCAAATGGCAGAGGCCCAGAGAGCGGGACTCCTGGGCCGTTTGTGGTTGAGTGACTTCTTGTTAGGAAGGGAAAATGCCCCCTGATCGCGTCACGTCACCGCGGTTGTATTCCTGCTACGTCCTGCGCAGCTCAATCTCAGCAGCCCCGGCCTCCCAGCTTCCAGCGCTCTGGTTAACCTGGTTCCCTCTCCCTGTGGTGCCTGTAGCGGGAAGCCTGAGACTGCCGGCAGAGACAGGCCACAGCGCCCGGGGGACACCCAGGGAAGGGCAGACACGGCAGCTGCCCAGCACTAGACACAGAAGAGGCGACAGCAGCCGCAAGCACACAGCGAGGGCCTGGAAGCCGAGCGGCGTCGAGAGCTACAAGAGGCCACACAGAGCCCCATTCAGCCTCATCCAACTTGGCTCTCGGGCCTGAGAGAGCTGCGTGGCCTTTTAACTCCTTGCGGGTGAGAGGAGGGGGCAGCCAGCAGCTGGGGAGGGGCTGGCGGCTTCTGGGAAGAGCACCCCACTCCAGGGCAGGGTATCCCACAAAATCGAGACTGCTTCCTCAGCCCCTGGAAGGCCTCTGCTCCCTACATCCCTCTTCAGTGCCAAGTACAAAGTCTTCTTCCCTGTGAATACTCAGTCCGTGCTCACGTAGACCGAGACAACTGGGGAGCTCGCCTGTCACAGTCACTCTGGCCTCTGTTCTTCCTCTAACAGACTTGGGCAAAAGGAAAGGACCAGATTAGGCTGGTCCATTCAGCTGGATCTTACCCAGAGGCCACAGTGATTGGGTCAAGGGCCGACATGTGACCGCAGCTGACCAATAGAAAAGACGTCTCTGGGATTTTAAAAATGAGAGCAGGGAAGGAAGTATTCCTTCTGTGGTCACGAGGCTCTAAGGACGTGGGGCCCTGGCTGCCGGACTCCGTGATGCCCGGAGTATGAAGACAGCCCTTGGGCAGTGTGATGCGCTCCCATCCAGCTCACCTGCAAGCCATGTCCCAAACGTGATCATAATAGTGGTTACCATTTGGGGGGCTTTTGGGGTGTGTGAGCCTGTGTTCACGGTGCCCTCAGCTGGAAGGTGGGCCGTGCCTTCATTGACTGCCCCTATGTGGTGGCAATTACTACACCCTGTGTTGCATCGTCGGTAGGCAATCCCTTGCCCAGTCCGTGCTGGGATGGAAGACGCTGCGCTTGGCCCTGGGGAGGGATGCAGGAACCTGTCACCTGGCTTCATGTGAGATGAGAGCACACGTGTGCGTATCCTGGCTTAGTCAGGCAAGTTTGTGCAGAAACTACCCGAAGCAAGCAGCGGGATGTTTTGGAGCGTTAGAACCATATGTGTGTTTCCTGCTCACACCTGGCGTCTGTGGTGAGGGGTGTAGGACTCGGGTGTACGCGACCTTCACTCCAGAACTCGGCTAACAGAGCGCCCGTTGCGGTGGTGGGAGGAGAGAGCAGGGCACGCCGACTCCTGAAGCTTCCCCTGGAAAGCGACCCATCCCCCCGGCTCCCGTTTCCCTGGCTACTCCAAGTCGCCTGGCCACACCTGAGTTTGGCAGAAGAGGGAGGGACTGTCCCTTCCGAGAAAGGACACGGGATCTTTGTGAGCCCAGCTGTGTCCGCCTTGCTCCCTATACTGGCAGGAGGCTTTGCACCTGCGACGTGCCCCCTGGCTTCCCTCCTGCCATTTCTCACAAGTGCAGTGAACACTCAGGTGTTGTCTGAGTGCGTATCGAGTGTTATCTAATGTCTGTTTCACCGACTGAATGTAAGTGGTCTTGGGAGGCTCTGCGTAACCCAGCACCTGGTCAGTCGGTGCAGTGCATGATCGTTCGTGAATAAGTGAATGAGAAGGAAAGAGTCTGTGTGGGGTTTACACTGGTTTCACTCACACGCTGTTCCCTTTCTTCGTAGGGCTGGTACCTACTGCCCAGCCCTCTCCAGGAGCTGGGGGCTGCAGCAGGATCTTGTCTAGCCTGCCTCCGTCTATAAGTCAGGAGGTCAAACTACATCAAATACATGCCTTTAACCCCTGGATGTTTGACAGAAACTGTAATGTACGTGACACACCCATATACTGAACTATATATTGTCATCGACAATATGTAGGAAATTGTCAATGAACTGCTGACCAACAAAAGTGGCAACTTCATGTGGTTCAACCTCAAATGAAACAGATGAAAGCTCTGTTTGAAGCTTGCCCCTGCCCAGTTCAGTGTTTCCCCACCGCCCGTCCCCACCTCTCCAGACGCATCCACAGAGTCCTCAAGGGAAAATCTCTGGGCAGCATGACCTCCAAGTCCTAAAATCCCAAGTCCCTGAACTGAGCTCTAATGCAAGACACTCAGGCCCTGGGGCACCCAGACCTGACACATCTGAGGAGTCCAGGGGGGTCCCGGGCCCCAGGTCCACCCACAGGGCCGCACACTGTGTCTTCCTCCCTTGGGGCCTGCATCCTGTGCCATCGATCCCTCCGCTAACTGGATGAGAAATCGCAGCGCGTTTCCTTTGCATGGCTCTTCCATGCATCTCTGTCAACACCGGTTTACATTCTGGGATTGAACTAATTTGTTTCCCGTTTGCTCCTGGCTGCAAACTGCAGGCAGCTCAGCTTCGCTGCCCTGTGTTTGCAGCTTAGTCACCCTCTCCTCTTACAGTCCTGGTCCCCAGCTAACCACATCTGAGAGCGAGGATTAGCAGGCTCCGTGTGATAGGTTTCTGACACTTGTAGCCTACACACCCCTGCTACTGTTGAGGGGGTGGGGGTGGGGTGATGATGCATGAATAAAGGGGAGGGGGAACACTGTGCCTTCCGTGCACAGCTGAGTGCTACCCAGCCCAGAACAGCCCCCTCTGACAGCAGCCAGTGAGAGTGATCACGACGATGCTGACTGCAGGTAACACGTGCCGAGGATGAGGCCCCAGTTCCGCGTTCACTCCTCGTTCATGAGTTCTGGACTGCCTTCTTTATGGCCCGAGGACCCTCTGCAGTACCTTTATGATGCCCATTTTGCAGATGGACCCATGTGGTGAAATACTGTGCCCAAGGTCATCTACTGGGACTCTAGCTTCAAAACCTGTGTCTGACTCAAGAATGTCGGTCCTTAACAATTGCTGCATATGGCCTCTCCAAATCTTGATGCTTCTTGGTCGCTACTGAAAAGAGACATCTTCTAACATGTCCATAGTCTGAAAGTGGACGGATGAGGTGTGGATTAACCTGAGCTGGGAGACCTTTGCGGGGATCAGAGGTGGTGTTTGAGACACTTGCTGTCTTTAATTCTAAAGTGACGAGCTAAGAAGTTGCTTCTGAAAGCTTCTGGAAATGCTTGGATATTGGCCGGCAAGAGGGCATTTTTTCCATGACATCCTTCTCCTCAATAGAGCAAGTAATTTCAGCTGTAAGGATATTTATTTTTAACCCCCTAAGGGACTCTCTACAAATTGTTTGCATGTTAAGTATGAAAGAGTGGAGCCTTTAATTGTTTTTATTTTTCCAGAATTGGCCTGTGACACATCTGGTTAATATTTTCTAAAGCTGAACTTGGCATATTCTATGACCGGACAGTTCCACTCCAGGGTAAACACTGAATGGAAATGAGCACATATGCTCATCGAAGACGGACCGTCAGAACAGTCCTCACAGCCCCCAACTGGAGACCAGGCAAGGGGCTGGCCAGCGAAATGATGCTCTGGTCACATGCTGGACTGGCACCGAGCAATGAGAAGGAACATGTGTCAGTGACACCGGGGACATACAGGAACCTCTCTTCCATTCGGTTCCCTGAGCTGTGACACTGTAGGAATTCTCTGCAGGCTGGACAACCCAGAGCTTGCAGGAATGACCAATCTGGGGACAGCTCTAAACCAGCAGGGGTGGTCGTCAGGGAATAAAAGTCCGGCCTCCTGTTCTTTCGGAAGACGGTTCTGAAGTGGGCTCCACAGTCCCCCAGAAGTTCTCCAGTGGAAGGAACCCCCGTTGCCCAGAGTGCTGCCTGCTCACCCGTGTACCTGTGCCCATCTGTCTTCTCGCCCTTGCCTTGTCTCCTGCTGCCTTTCTTCTCACCTGTGCTCCGTGGGGCCACATCCCAAGTCAACCTTCTCTACCAGGTCCTTGCCTGAGAGTCTGCTCGTGGGGGGCCTCAGACGAAGACACTGTCTAAGTCATTCTTTTCTCATGTCAGTGATTCACTGTTGGGCTCCGTCTGGCCACTCTGTGAGCCCAGGGATCCTTGTCTTGTTCATTGATGCGCCCCAAGTGCCTGGAACTGTGCCAGACAGATGGTTGACGCTTCGTAAGTATTTCTCAGACATTAAAGACAATCTGCAGACACAGCCACGGGGTTCAAAGTCCAGGAAACCTCGCACTACTCAGAAGCTGTTCTCAGACCAGAGGGTGCAGACGCCATGGCGATGCCCAGCCTCATTGCCCTGATCAGACAATAGTTTGTGTAATGGTTATTGTCACGATGTCACAGACCAGGTAACTGCTTGGTCCTCCACTGTGTTGAAGCTTCGCAGAAGCAGAGCGTGTCACCGTGTCTCCACGGTGGCCCCGGGCCTCAGTGCTGACTCAGTAGCTCTGGAAACCCCGGCTCAGGACGACCACCAGAGGGAATTTCTATGGGGACAGCCTGGCCCATCATCTCAGGGCTGATAACTGACGCTCGGCTGAAATGGAGGTTTTCAAAGGCACCTCGTGTCCATAACTGGATCTGTTCCCACACGCCTGCACCATCTGACCTGAAAGATCTTGGGCGCACGTGCAGAGAAGCGGATGGGGGTGTTTTGGGAGCCCTGCTTTCTGTTGGGCCTGCCTTCAGATTTTCTTTTAATCCTAATAATGACCCAGTGAGATGGTCATTGCCTGACCCCGCCCCCACACCCCCTCCATCCTCACTGGTGAGAACCTGAGGTTCAGAGAGGTTCTTCAGCTTGCTTGAGGTCACCCCAGGTAAGGCAGGACGGAACCCAGATCCGCAGAAAGCTCTGCTGGCGGCCCTGGTGCCAACGGCAGATGACAGAAATGAGGACAAGCACTTTGTCCTGTGACCTAGGGGAATAGATAACTTTCTCCAACCTTGATTGAAAACTTTGTCAACAACTCAGTGTAATTTGGCTAATGTTTGAGCCCCAAATCATGGTGAAATAGTGTGACACTTAGATAAAAATGTGCAGCTGATTAAAAAAACCTGATCGGGCCACCCCTCTGCCCAAGGCCTGCCATGGCGTTCCGGCACGAGTGTGAGTTTCTTATTGCTGCTATAACAAAGTACAGTGAACTGACCTGACAGCAACGCACACATTGGTGATTTTCCAGTTCTGGAGTCAGGATGCAAGAGCGACGTCTCCTTTGGATTTGTGGTTTGCCCTCCTGTAGGAAACGCCCAGGATTATATCGAAACCTAGGGTTTAAAAACCCCACTGCCCGCCCACCAGGAGGCGGACGCATGAGGGTGACGTGGCACATCAGGGGGGCAGGAGGAACTGGGGGGTGAGGCCCATCCCCAAGGGGCACCTGCTCCCAGCTCCTGCTGGGAGGCCAGCACGTGTGGACGCCAGAACTTCTGATTTTTAAAAGAAACGCGAATCCCTATGTTTGTCTTTGAGTACCCTGATTTTAAATGTCTGGTTAAAGCCATAAAAAAAGCAGAAACGTGGGCCACGGCACTGTCATCGGCGCCACTTATAAGGAAGCAGCTGGTGGTGAGGGATCGCGACTGGTTTTCCCAGGAGCACGACTCTGGGACAACGCTGGGGCCTGTGAGGGGGCAGCCACGTCTGGGTCCTTTCGTTTCCAGGTGACGAAGGTGGGACACTTGTCCCCCTGCTCCTGCCCTTCCGTGGTTGAGTGCTGTCCCCAGTGTTCACTTGCTGCCATTTCTGTGTGAGAATGCCCTCGGGCACAGTCCCGGGTGCTGGCAGGGGGTGCTGAGACAGGGGGTGCTGAGTGGCAGTGGATGGAGCTCTACCAGCGTCTGTGTGTCATGTGCTGATAGCAGAAGCTTGACTCTGACCAAGACCGATTATGCGCCCACATAACATGTGTCCCCTCCCAGGGCACTCGGAGAAGAACCTGGAGCTTCTGTGAAAGAAGCACTTCGTGTAAGCAGTGCTTCTAGCCGGGGCGGGGCTGTGGTCGTGCTGGGAGCATCATTAGCAGCCATTCCCCCTGGATGCATAGAGAAGACGGCCCACCTCCAAACAGCAGGGTGTTATGGGTCTCAGTGTTTCTAGGGTCTGAACGTACAGCTGCAGGCTTTGCTTTGGCACCAGTGTGCTGTGTGATGTCGGGCAAGGCCCTATATGTCTCTGAGCCTCGTTTTCTCCATAAAGAGCAACAGTGAGAAAGCATCTCGAATTCATTCTCCAGAACTTCTCCAGGGGAGGCAGTGGGGAGGAGCTGATGGGTCAAGGCCCGTCCAGGGACAGCGCTGTCAGTGAATGCACACCCCCGCAC
>PVKE010027250.1:0-21737 GCA_004027555.1 Craseonycteris thonglongyai | reverse complement strand
TTTCCGGCGTATAAGACGACCCCCTAATTTTACAGTTAAAACATAGGTTTAGGCCTATATTCGCTGTATAAGACTACCCCCCACTTCCGAGGCTGTAGTCTTATACAGCGAATATAGGCCTAAACCTATGTTTTAACTGTAAAATTAGGGGGTCGTCTTATACGCCCGGTCGTCTTATACGCCGGAAAATACGGTAAGCACAGTAAGAGATGAACAACAATAACTAATAATAGAACAATCAATCTAATAACCAAGATGGCTACTAAGTGACTAATGGGCAGGGAGCGTATACAGCATGTATACACTGTACAAAGGGGTGATTCACTCCGGGGTAGAACAGAGTGGGACAGGGTGAGGTTTCAACACACTACATGGAATAGCACACACTTCAAAACTTAGGAATTGATTATTTCTGAAATTTTTCATTTAATATTTTTAGACCATTGTTCAACATGAGTTATGAAATGACAGAAAGTGAAATGGTGGATAAGGGCAGCTACTCTACAAATGTCAGCTATTTGAAGGATTCTAACAGTAGTAGACTGGAAATTTTGATTTAAGGGAAAAAGCTATAGTCTAGAATTCAGAATTAAGTACTTTAGGTATGCAGGGGTGGCGAACCTTTTGGCGATTGAATGCCAAAGTTTATGAAATAAGAGTATACTTGCTCGATTCGCATGCCAACCCATCGAGTGAGATAGAGGTATCGATTATTTTTATGTCTATAGGAGCATAAGCAATAATTTTTTAAATGGTATTCACAGCTCCATGTGCCAAAATAATTGCTCTGCATGCCACTTTGGGGACACGTGCCATAGGTTCACCACCCCCATATTAGGGCATAGAGAGTAAAAAGTTACTGCAAGCTTTTGAACAATGGTACAGTGCAAACAACATGCTCATATAATTCTTTTGGACATTGTGCAGTTGGGTTGCCTGTTTGATGTGAGCAGAAGAGGCAAAGAGATCCTCTAGAAACTATGAGTGTTCAATCAGGAGGTAGTAACAGGGGCCTGGACAAAGGAGTAAAAGTGAGAGTGGGAAAGACTCACCCAGACTGAGAGATTCTAAGGAAGGAAAATTGATGAGGCTCAGTGAGTGATTCTATGTATTTAGAATTAAGAAACCCATAGGAGGGTTAAACATGTAGAGTGAACATGATGTATTTTAAACTTTTTATTTGAAATAATTTTAGACTCGCACAGAATTGGCTAAAATAGTACAGAGAGTTCCCATGGGCTCTTCAGCATTCTTCCCCCAATGACACCATCTGATATAGCCATAACACAGTCATCAAAACTGAACATCGACATGGGAGCACTACTGTTAACTAAACCCCAGGCCTTATTGGAATTGCACCAGTTTTTACATGTATTCCTTTTTGTATGTGTGTATAGTTTTGTGAAACTCTATCCCGTGTATAGAATTGTATAACCACCACCATAATCAGGACATAGAACTGTTCTGTCACCCTTCATGTGCATCCTTAATAATCATATCCTCCTCCCAACCCTAAGCCCTAGAAACTACTGATCCATTGTGTATCACTATAATTTTTGTCCTTTGGAGAGTATAATGTAAATAGAAGTACCCAATATATTACTGTTTAGGAAAAACTCACTTCTGTGGGTTTCTCCTTTACTCTTATGCTACTACCACACTCACAACACTTCTGACACCAGATGTGTATGGGTTATTTCCCACACCAAGCGACTCTTTGGGTAGCCTACATTTCAGTTCAGTTCTGACATTACCTGGAGTTAATGCAGACACCCACAGGTTAAGGGCTCAGTCCCATGAGACTGCCCCCGCCAGTTCAGATACCATTTATAGTAGGTCCCCAGGTTAGCCACAAATTCTATCCAACTTGGCTACTGATTGGAGGTTTCTGTGACCGCCCTTTTCTCAGATTTGCTTATTTGCTAGGACAACTCCCAGAACTCAGGGAAATACTTTATGTTAATTAAATATCACCAAGCATACATAACACAATAAAATGTATGATCCATAATCAGCAACAGCAATTCATGAAAAGATTCCATTGCTTGTTCTAAAATAGTAATTTTATCCTTCTGTCTGCTAGTTAATTATTCGATAAATTCTTATGTCTTCTGTATTGGTGAACCTGTTTTGGCTCAGTGCAGGGAAAGGAGTTTAAGTCCCTAAAGATAATGAAATCATTTCTAAGATGTTTAACATATAGAATCTAGCGGAGTTGAAACTTGTAGTCAGTTTGACATTGAGTGCTGTATGTATACTCAAGAAAAATGTAATTTTGCTCTCCAGTGGAACTCTTGTTACTTTTAGTTCTTAATGTAGAAAATAAATTTCAAAGTGTTTATATTCATTCCTTAGGAATTTTCACTGATAATAAAGTAAAATTTTAACAGGGCTAACTGTAAAATTCTACATTTAAATTAAAAAATAAATTGTGTAAGTACATGATACCAAACATTGATTTTAGAAATGACTCATATGCAAACAAGAATTTTAGTTATGAGAAGCCGGGATGGCTCAGCGTATTAAATGCTCACTTTGCAGCCCTGGAGACTGAGGATTGAATCCTGGCCCCGACCTGTGTGGACCCATGTGCTGAGTTGGAATGTGCTTCCCATGCGGGAGGCCCCCAGTTTGATTCTCACCCCCTGGTTCAGCCCCTGGTTCGAGGGGGTGTGCCTCTCATGGGAGACCCCCAACCCAGTTCCCACCCTGTGCAACCCCTGCCCACCTGTGTGGAATGAAACCATGTCAAAAACTGATAACGTAAAACTGTGGAGACTGCTCTGGGCCCTCCCCTTTCTCTCTGTCTCTCTCTCTCTCTCTCTCTCTCTCTCTCAAAAACAATAAAAATTAATCTTAAAAAAAAGGATTTTAGTTACAAAATAATAATAATAATTAATAATAATCTTGAACTGAATTTACAAATATTATATGGTATTCAGGTCAAGAAAAGTAAGAGGCACACTTCACTCCATACTAATTAATCTTCATCTGGTAGAATGTATCTTATTTTTCTCAACTATGTAATAGGATAATAATGATTGTGTACCTCATAGGATTTTGTGAGAAATAAGTAATATAAACATGAAAGCACTAGAACAGTGCCTGGCATATAATAAGACCTCAGTAAATGTTACCTATCATGATAACAATTATGTTCAATTTGAATCATGACTTTTGAAATAACTATGTGTAGCATTCTTCTATCTTATGTAATTGTTTTTTAAAAATAAATAGGATAATGCCTGTGAAAATCCCAAATTCAGTGCCTGGGACATAGTGGAATACTAACTTAATACTTAATGCCTTCTAAATATTTATGATCCCCCAAGACATTATTTCCAGCCCAGACTTCTCTCCTGAATTCCTGGCTTATTTGTCCAAGTACCTACTCGAATCTCCACTTGAACTTTAGGTATCTTAAGCATAACATATCCCAAACTAAAGTCCCGATCTCTTCCCTATCTCAACTCCCCCACCCCCCAAAAAAAAATCTATTCTGGCTGAAGTCTTTCCCATCTCAGTTGGTGTCAGACTTACAGTTGCTCACACTGAAAACCTTGGTGTTGCCCTTAACTCTCTTTCTCTCACAACCCCATCCAATCTGTCAGAAAATCCTGTTCTCTCTACCTTCAAAAAATATTCAGAATTAGGAACTTCTGTTCTTAGAAAGACACTGTAAGAGAATGAAAAGACAAGCCACAACCTGAGTGTAAATATTTACAAATTATATATCTAACAAAGGACTCACACCCAGAATATACAAAGAAGTCTTAAAATTCAACCTAATTTAAGATGGGAAATGTTTTCAACAAACACTTCAACAAAGAAAATATATAGATGGCAAATAAACTCACAGAGAGTTGCTCAACATCCTTAATCATTAGGGGAATACAAATTAGTGTCACAATGAAACATCTATACACACACATATCAGAATGGCTAAAATAAAAAAGACTATGCACACCAAGTGTTGGTGAGGACACAGAACAACTGGAACTAATACACTACTATGGGCATGTAAAATGGTACAACCATTTTGGAAAACAGTTTGGCAGTTTCTTCAAAAGTTAAACATACTCCTAGTTTATAATATAACCCAGTGATTCTACTCCTAAGTATTTCCCTAAGGAAAATGAAATATGGTATATGTTCATGCAAACATTTGTACGTTAATGTTCATGGTAGCTTTATCTCTAATAGCCAAAAATTGGAACCAACCCAGGATCTATCGGAGGAAGAATGGATAAACAAATAATGCTATGTCTTTACAACAGAATACCACTTGGAAGTAAAAAAGGAATGAACTTATGATACACACAACAACATGGATGATGTTCAAAATCTTTATGCTAAGTGAAAAAGTCTGGACAATAATGAGTACATACTGCATGATTTCATTTATATAAAATTCTAGAGAATGAAAACCAGTCTATACTGATAGACAGTGGATCAGCGGTTGCCTGGGGAAGGGAGGGGGACGACGAAAGGGCATGCGGAAACTCTTGAGAGTAATGGATGTATTCATTATCTTTGATTGTGGTGATGGTTTTATATATAAACGAGGGTTGTCTGGAAAAAAAAAAACCCAGCCATAAATGTCTCTATTTTTCATATTACATCGCTGGGAACTTTCTGGACAGTACTTGTATATTAAAACATAGAAAATTGTACATTTTAAACATGTGCAATTTTTATATTCTAATTATACCTCAGCAAAACTTTCCGGAGAAAACAAAATATATTCAGCGTCTACTTTCTTTTACCCTTTTTATTGTTTCCCCCTGATTTCATCTACCATTATCTCTCCCCTAGATAACTATAGTAACCACTCCTAACTAGTCTTCCTGCTTTTTCTTTTTTTCAACCCTTGTTCCCTTCTGATCTGTTTTCAACACAACCACCAAAGTGTCCCTTTCAAGTTGTCAGATCATGTCACTCCAGCTAAAAACCCTCCAGTGGCTCCCTCTCCCACTCAGAATAAAAACCAAAGGCCCTTTATAGCCTACCCCAGCCTTGTCATCTCTCTGATCTAACCTACTATGAGTATTTACTCCACACGCATGTGTCTCCTTGCTAGTTCTCAAATTCCAGGCACGCTCCCTTCCTTGGGTCTCTGCATTGGTTGTTGTCTCTACCTGGACCACTCCTCTTCTCTCACCTCTTTTGGATGTTACTTTCTCAATTAGGCCTTCTTTGACCACCCTATTTTAAGTTGCATCATACCCAATCCATATTACTCTGCATTACTATAATATTTGCTTTATTCCATAGCACTTTTGACATACTCTGATTTACCTTTTTTTTTTTCTTCTCCCAGTAGAATATGAGCTACATGAGGATATGAGTTTTCTCTTTGTTGGTTTTGTTTACTTGTGTATCCCAAGTACATAGTTCAATGCCTGTCACATAACAGGCTCTCAAGAAATATTTCTGAAATGAATATTTATAGCATATAAATCTTTAACCCATTTCCCATTTGCCCCAAGAATACCTGCCAGTGGATCTTGCAGCTGCAGCTTTTACCCTGAGATAACTTGCAGATTTCAAATCCTAGAAAACATAGCATTCCTACATGTGAAAAAAATTATTAAATACTGATCATATATCTATTTCTATTACCTTAGGATTAGAGACAAGTTCTGTTTAGAAATAACTCCAAAACCAGTTTTTATATTTTATTTTCACATTAATAATTAGATTTGCCTCAGCCTCAAAGAGTATGTTTATGTAAAATGAAATGAATGTGACATCCAGCTGCACTTTTTTTTCTAAACCAGAAATGCGTTAAGATACATTGACAAATTAGAGTGGAACCAAAGAAGGAAATAAGAAGAATGGCAAAAGAGCTTTGAAATCTACATGAGAAATAGCTGAGATAACTGGAGACCATTATCACAGAGAAGAATAGATTTAGGGAAAGCATGATGTTCCTCTTAACTACTGAAGAGCTATTATATGGAAGTGGTGGTATGTTTACTATGTGATGCCCTATAAGATAGCTAGCCCAAGCAAGTCAGATATGTGCCCAGGCTGAGGAAGAACTTCCTCACTTTCTTAAAATTGTAGTGGTCTGCCATAAATTGATGATCTCCTACTGGGCAACTTCAAACAGAATGATCATTCATCGGGGATTAATGGGGATCCCACATGGGGAAATGATTGGATTAGATGGCCTTATAGTTTGCTCTAGTTCAAAGATACTGTGATATTTTTTTTTTATTATTAGTTTCAGGTGTACAGAAGAACATAATGATTAGACATTTACATACCTCACAAAGTGATAACCCCAATAAGTCTACTACCCATCAGACTCTGTACATAGTTATTCCAATATTATTGACTATATTCTCTATGCTGTACTTTATATACCGTGACTATATTTTTAATTATAGATGACATTTAATATTACTTTATATTAGTTTCAGTATACAGCACAGTGGGTAGGCATTTATATAATTTATGAAGTGCTTTCTCTCCCCTATAAGTCTAGTGCCCATCAAGATACTATGATTTTTAAAATACAATTATTCCTGAAAACTCAGAATGCTGAATAAGTTGTGGAGTTAATTTTTCAAATGCTTATTTTACCTGACAAAATCATTTCAAAGGTAACTTCATGCTTTCATCATACTATGATTGATTATCTTAGCAATGTATCTGAAAATTCCATGACCTGTTATTTCAGCCCTTAGTTATTGCTGAAAATAAAATAGTATTTTAATGTTTACCAGTATCATGGAATAAAATCTCCAGTCTCCTAGAATTCAGTCTAAGTTTCACATTTAATTATTAGGACTTTATTGTTTGTTTTAGGTTAAGCTTCTTCACTTTTTTATACAGCTATAGATGTTTGTTATCTTTCTTCTTTTATAGGAGAGAGATCGTTATGCCTACAAGATTCATCTTCCAGAAACAGTAGAGCAACTGAGGAAATTCAATGCAAGGAGGAAACTAAAGGTAAATTAAAGAAATCATTAAAAAGCCAGACAGATACAGTTGATTATAATGTTTTTATCTTGTTTTGGGACCCATAAATATAGTGCTAGCCATTGTTTTTCTTATAGCTAAACTCTCACTTCTAAAAATTACCACCATTTCATGGGAAAGCCAGGATGGCTCAGAGGGTTAAGCGCTCGCTTTGAAGCCCCGAGGACTGAGGATCGAATCCCGGCCCTGGCCCATGTGGACCCACATGCTGAACTGGGGTGTGTCCCCAGTTCAGTTCAAAAAAATAATAATAACAGGGAAGCCGGGATGACTCAGTAGGTTAAGCGCTCACTTTGCAGCTCCAGGGACCGAGGATCAAATCCCAGCCCCGGCCCGTGCGGACCTCTCTGTCTCTGTATCTCTCTCCTCTCTCTCTCTCTCTGTCAAAAAAACAATTTAAAAAATTGTTTTAATTACCACCATTTCAGTATATTTTGGTTTTTTAAATCATGTGAGGTAATAATATCTAAGTATGAATCCAGACAATGAGTCATAATAAAGGGAAGATTAATTCTATTTTATATTTGTATTTTTTAAATTCATAGCATAGAGAAAATTACTTTTAAAACAACAACTTACTATTATTCATTATTTTTAATATGAATCTAGGCTACTCTTTCCCAAACAAATATTCTGACCAAAAAAATGTAAGCTCAGTTCAGCGGAAACACCACCGAATTAGAATCGGAACTAGAACTGAACAACTATCAAAATGCAGTAAAAGTCACCACTAGTTTGGTGCACTAGAAAATACTCTCAAATTACTTTTCTTACCTTTTCTTTATTCTTCCTAGGTACATTTCTTCTTTTACTACTCTCTCTATCCGCCACCCCATGAAAAAATATTAGTAATTCTCACATATGGGGAGCCCATTTGATTTTGAAAGGTTTTTTTTAAGACCCAATATAAAGTAATAAGTGTCTTTTAGCAGTGGGCAAAATTTTTATTGTACAGAATTTCTCCTCTCCTCCTCAACAGAGAAAACTATATTATGGTCTTAAAATTAACTTATGTTTGACTTGCATTTGATTACTGTAAAAAAATTGAAGTCTGCCTTCTAAGTAGTTAATTGGATAGTAGTCCTCCTTAGCCAAGGGACCCCTGCCAACTATAAAACTTTTCTTTGTAAGTATTTTCAGATGTCACAAGTTGCAGTACTATTATTCATTATTAGTCAAGTACATGAATGATTATATACAACTTCCAATTTATAAGAACATTTATATGAGTTTTAGGGAAACTACATTGGCCCTACAATATTATCCAATAGAGCCAACATGGTGGCCATAAACCACATGTAGTGATTTAAATTTTGATTATTCAAATTAAATTAAAAGGTCAGTTCCTTAATCACACTAACATGTTTCAAGTGCTCAGAAACCATATGTGGATTGCAGCTGCTATATTGGACAGCACAGATACAGGACATTTCCATCATTGCAGAATGATCTCTTGGACAGCACTGCAACAGAGTGAAAGAAATTTTTACATGCCTTTGTTGGTGACAGCTATTCCCAGTTAGTCCTTTCTACCAGTTGTTTTTGGAACTGAGATTCAAACTGGCTCTTTTCTCTTTGTTTTAAAAGTCCCTAGCAAAATAATTATTAATATAGTGCCCAAAGACGTTTCCCAGGACTTTTATTTCTTTGCTTTGATATACACCCAAATCTTATTATCCAAAGTGAATTTTGGTCAGCTGTTATTTTTTTGTTGTTGTTATTTTTTTTTATTTTCCAGGAAGCTGGGATGGCTCAGTGGCTTAAGCGCTCACTTTGCAGCCCTGGAGCCTGAGAATCAAATCCCAGCTCCGGCCCATGTGGACCCACATGCTGAGCTGGGGTGTGCCCCCAGTTCAGTTCTTGCCGGGACCCATGCAGGAGGCTCCCGGCCCAGTTCCTGCCCTGCGCAGCCCTGCGCCCACCTGTGGAGTGAAACTATATGGAAAACTAATGCTGTCAACTATGGAGACTGCTCTGCGCCCTCCCCCTTCTCTCTGTCTCTCTCTGTCTACCTCTCTCTGTCAGAAAAACAATAAAAATAAATCTTAAAAAAAATAAAAGATTTATTTTATTGTTTTTGACAGAGAGAGAGACAGAGAAGGGCATGGGCCCAGAGCAGTCTCCATAGTTGCATGTCATCTAAGGTGACCAGATTTTAACATTGGTAAAGCGGGATGCCATTGACCGGCGGGGAGGGGGTTCTTGATTAAAAATTTGGTCTATCTGCCGCCGTTCCCTAGCTTGTCTTGCATTCTTTCCAAAAATTGGGACTTTTTTAAAACGCCACGGGACGTGGGACAAATTGTTAAAAAGTGGGACGTCTGGTCACCCTAATGTCATCAGTTTTTCAACATAGTTTCATTCCACACAGGTGGACAGGGGGCCGCACAGGGCAGGGGGCCACCTGCATGGGAGGCATGCCCCCGCGAGCTGAGGGCCATACCAGGGGCCTCCCACATGGGAAGCTCGCTCCAGTGAGAACCAAACTAGGGGCCACACCCCAGTTTAGCATATGGGTCTGCACAGGCCAGGATTCGATCCTCAGATGCTGGGGCTGCAAAGCGAGCACTTAACCCATTGAGCCATCCCGGCTTCCCCTGGTCAGCTGCTTTTGAAGTAAATTTCCTTCCTACCCAGTCCCCACAAAGTAACCATTAATTACACTTTTTTCTCAATTCTTCCCTAAAGGCATCTTAACTCTAATGCTGCTATTTCCTATGTGACATTACAATGTCTGGGGCTGAACCTTTCATTGCCCAAGTAAGCCTTTTGCCATAGGGTTCAGGTTTGCTCCATCTCAAGGAACACATGCTATATTCCTCTCAGCACCACAAAATCAGACTTGGGCCTAAAATAGCCAAAGTGGTGACTAAGATTCATTTGGACAGGGCCAAGCTGTCACAGCAGAAAGGGGTCATGTGAATTTACCACATCCCTTTGCAGGGATATTTAAAGTTTCAAGACCCACCAAACAACCTAGAATTAGGAACATCAGCAGAGTTACTGAACTTTTCATCTTCTGCTACAGCTGTGTTCCTTTGGGTGATTCAGCCACTCTGGTTAAAGCACATTATACCTCCTCTCAAGGAACTAATTCTCACTCTGCCTCTTCTGTAAGCTTCTAGAACAGAGATTACAACTTCTCTGACTTCCACAGCCTACCACACAACTTATTTTTACAAACAACTAGGTACCCATCTTTCTACCCAGACACTATTTTTAAGCTTCTCAAATCATGGGCAGCAGCCGAACCTTTGACTCCCTTTGATGTGATTAAAAGGGAAGTTCAGGGAAAAGCTGGGATGGCTCAGCGGGTTGAGAGCTCGCTTTGAGGCCACGAGGACCGAGGATCGAGTCCCGGCTCCGGCCCAGGCAGGACCCACATGCTGAACTGGGGAGTTCCCACAGTTCGGTTCTCTAGCTGTCTCTGTCTCTCTCTATCTGTCAAGAGTAAAATAGAAATAAATATGCACTGAAGATAAAATAATTACTCTCTATAAATATAAAAAGATATATATATAAAAAAAAAAAGGGAAGTTCACAGAAAGGAATAGAAAATTGCCTTTGTTACTTAGTCAGAGGTAGGAAACTTTTATTGTTGCTGGCAAGAAGAAAAAGAGTACAATATTATGGGAAAGATTAGGCTCTGGAGCTACATTGCCTTGGGTGAATCCTGGCTCTGACACAGGCTGGGTTTAACCTTGACCAAGCTTCAATTCTCTGTGCCTCAACTTTCTTATCTATAAAATGGGAATCATGATAATAGCTAATTCCTAGGGTTGTAAGGTTTTAATGAATTAATATATTACAGTGATTAGAATAGTACCTGGCAGTCATAAGTGCTCCATAGAGAATATTTGCTATTAACATTATTACTGTTTTTATTGTTTTATTATGATTTTAATGTTAATACATTTGATTTGGGACCCTATTTATAAATAGCTAATTCCTCAGTGAATACTCAATGCCATTTTAGCTTTTTTTTAAGTCATTGACATTAACATTTTGAGGTTTTTAAAGGCTATTTAAAAGTGTATAGGGGAAAAAATAAATTAAAATAAAAAAATAAAAGAAAGAAAGAAAAAAAAATGTATAAGGGAAGCTGGGATGGCTCAGCGGGTTAAGCACTCGCTTTGCAGCCCCGGAGCCCAAGAATCAAATCCTGGGCCTTGCCCATGCAGACCCATATGCTGAACTGGGGTGTGCCCCCAGTTCAGTTCTTGCCAGGGCCTATGCTGGAGGCTCCTGGCCCAGTTCCTGCCCTGCACAGCCCCGTGCCCACCTGTGGAGTGAAACTATGTAGAGGACTGATGCTGTCAACTATGGAGACTGCTCTGGGCCCTCCCTCTTCTCTCTGTCTCTGTCTGTCAAAAAACAATAAAAATAAATCTTAAAAGTGTATAGAACATGAAAACTTTCACCGGATAATCTCTATTTCTTCCAAAAGCTCTGCTTAGACTTTTCTGACCATTTCAATCATCTTTCACAGTTCCTAGAAAGAAAGGATCTTATTTATGATATAATATTTACTTCTCTTCCATTATTTTAGTTCTCTAGTATTATATACATTATGTGATAAACATTCTTTAGAGCAGTGTCTCTCCAAGTGGGATTCCTCAGACCAGCAGCATTACAAGCACCTGTGAACTTTAATAAAAATACAAATACTCAGGCTTTAGTGCAGTCAGGCAAGAAAACAAAATAAAAGGTATCCAGATTGGAAAGAAAGTAATGTCTTTGTTTATGTGATGACATGATCCTGCATATAGAAAATACTAAGGAATCTTCAAAAAAATTATTAGAAATAACAAGTTTAGCAAGGTTGCAGGATACAAAATCTGTCCATAAAACTGAATTGTATTTCTATATATGAGTAAGGAAAAATCTTGAAATTAAACAAATTTATTCACAATAGCATCAAATATCAAAAAGAATAAACTACTTAAGAATAAATTTAACAAAAGAAGTGTTAAGACTTGTAAACTAACATTGGGGAGAGAAATTAAAGATCTAACTAAATGGAGAGATATTTAATGTTTGTAAATTGGAAGATTCAGTATTATTGATAACAATTTTTTCCAAATTGATCTATCGATTCAACACAATCCCTATCAAAGTTTTGACAGAAATTGTCAAACTAATTCTAAAATTTATATGGTGATAGAGAACTGACTCTGAGTGGTAAGCACATAATGCAATACTTAGATGATGTAATGTAGAATTATATACCTGGAACTTATGTAATTTTTACCAGCCAATGTCATCCCAATAAATTTAACAAAAAAGAAATGCAAAGGACCTAGAATACCAAAACAATCTGTAAGAAAGAACAAAGTTAGAAGACTCATACTTTCTAATTTCAACACTTACTATAAAGCTAGTTACCAGGGCACTGTTGTAGTGGTGTGGTTTGAGGATATACATGGAGATCATGGAACAGAATTAAGAATTCAGGAATAAACCCTTATGTTTGTGGTGATCTGATTTTCAACAAAATTGCCAAGGAATTTCAAAGGGGAGGAAAAAGTCTTTTTGACAGTTGGTGGTGGGACAATTTGATATCTGCATACAATTAAAGATAAATTGCCATATATTGGATGATTCCATTTACTTGTATCTAAAATAGGTATTTATGTCTGTAAATCATAGAGAAAGCAAATTGATAATTTCCTGCCACTGGGTAGTGACTGCTTAATGGGTATAGGAATTTGAGGGAGAGAAGGGGTATAAAGATGTTTTGGAACTAGATAGAAATTGTGACCACATACCATTGTGAATCTATGAAATATCACTGAGTTGTATACTTTAAAATGGTGACTTCTGTGTTATGTGAATTTCACATAACCCACTTTTTTATACCATGTGACAAAATAGTCTTCTTAAATACTGGCTTTCACTTTGGCACACTTGAGGGATATGCCACATTCTCATAGTAACAGTGGCTACTGAAACCACTCAACTCACCCAAGAGACCACCCCTCCCTCCTTTAGCCCCAGGCCTGCATGAGGTTGGAGGGGTTTATCTTTCTTGAAAAGCCCCATCAGCTATTCTGATATGTCCTTGTTGAGAGTTACTACTCTAAAGAACAAACTGCAATGAGAATAGAAAAATTCATTATATGTACTTATAATTTAATTAACCAATTGTTGAACATGGAGATTGCTTCCAGTTTTTATGACCATAAATACTGTTGCCTTGACTATTTTCATTAATAAATCTTTGTACAGCTTATATATATATATAGATAGATAGATATAGATATAGATGTGTGTGTGTGTGTGTGTGTATATACACATATATATATATATATTTTTTTTTTTAAGAGGGAAGGTCAAAATAATTTAATTTTTTTTATTGTTAAATTTAATGGGGTGACATTGGTTGGTAACAATTAGATAGTTTCCAGATGTACAAGTCCACATCACATCACCCATGCATCGCATTATGTGCCCACCAAGCTATTATATTTTTAGGGTAAGTTCTCTGCTACTGGAATTCTTGGCATCCAAGTGTATACACGTATTTAAGATTTTTGATCTCTGTAAGTAACTTGTCCTCTAAGAGGTTTTTACCAAAATAGGTATTTTTAATAGTGAATTTATTGTTTTTACAGTTGAACCTTTTTCTCATCCTGAAAATTTTTTAAACTATTCTATGCCCAAATATATAACATTACTCATTTTACTTTGTTGAAATTTCAAGGTGATTATTTATTATTGGTTATAGTATATACTAGTAAAAATCAGAAATCATTCCTTTCCATATTTGTACTTTCATCTTGGCATTTAATCTCTTCAGCAGGCTGAAGGAAACAACAAATCACTAATAAGAAAATTATTTGGATAATTAGAAAGCATTAACATCATTTTCAGACTATGTTTCAAACTATAGATTTTTTAAAAAGTTAATGGAACCCTGCATGTGATTTGAATTATTATTACACACTTCTTTTTATTCTCCTTTATTTCATTATTTTATTTTACATCTGTAAATGGTGATGGAAAATTTCTTTTCCCCATTTTGGTAACCAGACATTTTGTATGTTGGGTTTTTTTTATCCTTTTATTTTATTTTTTTAAGATTTATTTTTATTGTTTTTGACAGAGAGAGAGAGATACAGAGACAGAGAAGGGGTAGGGCCCAGAGCAGTCTCCATAGTTGCACATCATTGGTTTTTCCACATAGTTTCATTCCACAGGTGGGCATGGGGCTGTGCAGGGCAGGAACTGGGCTGGGGTCTCACCCTGGTGAGAACCGAACTGGGAGCACTCCCTAGTTCAGCATATGGGTCCGCACGGGCCAGGGCCAGGGTTTGATCCTCGGTCCCTGGGGCTGCAAAGTGAGCGCTTAACGTGCTGAGCCATCCCAGCTTCCCCTTATCCTTTTATTTTTTACTAAGCTCTAAAATTTTAATACTTCAGTTTTTTAAAAGTCCTCTAGAAACAAAACTTTCTTTAAAAAGCTACATAGGCCTGAGCATGGGACTAGATATGAAGGTCATATTTTCTCAAACCAAATATTAATATTTGAGTGCATGGGACAGACTGTATATTCTGAGCTATCTAGAAAATCTGTGCTCTGTGTGTCTCAAGGATACATACCTATACTCTAACCCTGGATGTCATCTACTTGAAGGAGTTGCTGAGGAAGGTGGGGTGGGTCAGAGGGGAACAGGAGGTATCTATGAGTGTTTCAGCATATCTACCTAGGGAATAGGCTCAGGTGGGAGTCTGTTCTATAGTAGTAGCTGGAATAGGACTTGAAACAAAACTAACATATCAGAGGGGAAGAGAGATGGGAGGCTGAAGAGGACAATGACGGTCAAATACATGGTGATGGAAGAAGACTAAACTTTGGGTAATGAGCACACAATGCAATATATAGCTGATGTGTTATAATATTGTACACTTGTGACTTATCATTTTAACCAGTGTCAGCCCCATAAATTTAATTTGAAAAAGAAACTCAGTTGAGCTTCTTTTGGACATAAAAATAAAGCATCTCTAAAATTTTAGTTTCAGTGTGTGGGAAACATGATTTGATTTATAAAAATTCCATTCCCACCCTGGCTTTTAGGGAACATGTATAATATGTAAAGTGAAATAAGCTTCCACTGTAGAAAGAAGAACTCAGCATGAATAGTATTTTTTCATCGTGGTAACTAACCACAAAATTCCGCATAAGAACCATGGGGACACATTAACCCTAGATTTTTGAAAATCTAGAACATTGCCTGAAATGGTATCGTCAAGATCACTTTTCTGCTCTTTGCTCTTCCCTTTCCTCAGTCTGTCTCTTTAAATTTCTATTTATAGAAAGAAACCCTAACATGACCCCCCACCCTGAAGAAATTAATCTTATGGAAATGTATTTCTATTAATGTTTTTATATATTTAGTAAATGCCTACACACATAAAAGATTTGTCTTTCTTTTCAAAGCAAAATTCCAAGAGTTCAGTATTTAAAATTTGGACTTAACACCAGTTAAGATGGCTATAATCAACAAGACAAGGAATAGCAAGTGCTGGAGAGGCTGTGGACAAAAAGGAGCCCTCATACACTGCTGGTGGGATTATAAATTGGTACAACCACTAGGGAAGGCAGTGTGGAGGTTCCTTAGAAAACTGGGAATGGAGCTACCATATGACCTGGCACTCCCTCTCCTGGGTATTTACCAAAAAAAATTTTAAAACCTAAGTCCACAAGGACATATGTACCCTAATGTTCATTGCAGCACTATTCATGCTGGCCAAGTCATGGGAACACCCAAGGTATCTTTTAATAGATGACTGGATAAAGAAACTGGTACACATATACAATGCAATATTAATCATCTATAAGAAAAAATGAAATACTCCTATTTGCAACACAATGGATGGACCTTGAGATCATCATGCTAAGTGAAATTAGCTAGACAGAAGAAAACCAAGAACCATATGACTTCACTTATAGGTGGAATATAAAACTGAAAGCAACAAAGAAACAAAAACTTATGGACACAGTCAATAGTTTAGTGGTTACCTGAGGGTAAGGGGGCAGGGGAAGCCAAATATATGGTGATGGAAAGAGAGCTGATTCTGGGTGGTGAATACATAGTGCAACACATAGATGAGGTTTTATAGAATTGCACACCTGAAACCTATGTAATTTTTACTAACCAATGTCACTGCAATAAATTTAACAAAATCAACTACAATAAATAAAAACAAAAGAATAAAATTTAGACTTAAGACTACTTAAATGAATTCATACTTCAACTACCTAAATGAACAATTCTACCTAGACCAGCTAAAAGTTGTGCTCCTATTCTAGCTGTATATTAGTAGGGTTAGTAATGGTTTGCATTTACAAAATGCTTTACAGTTTGCAAAGCACTGTCATATACATAATGACATTTGACAATCCAGTAAAATAAGTTAGGTCAGTATTAATATCCTCACTTTATGAAGGAGAAAATCTCAAGAAGTTAAACAGTTGACTCCAGTAACATCATGCAGCTGGCAAGTGGCAGAACCAAGGAACACACCCAGATATTCTGGCCTCCACCTAACACCCACAGAAGTGAACTCTTCTACAAAGTAACTCTTAGCATTCTTGTTACTGAAACAATAAGCCCCAACCTTTTTTCTGCCCAACAGTCCTAAGGGATGTCGTGTACTCACTATGACAGTGATTCTCAGCTAGGAATCAGGGGAAGCTAAGGCCTGTGGTTCAAGAGTCATGTGTAGTTGATTCTGCTATATGGCCTGAGTAATACTGCACAAGAATCATTAACACAAAGGAAGGAGAGGATTAAAAAAAGAAAAATGACTCATGTTCCTACTTCCCAGAGATAATTAATACTACTAACAGTTTGATATATGTTGAGTTTTTTATATCTGTATTAATTTTTTTCAAAAATGAGATCATACCATAGATTGTTTTAAAACCTTTTTTATGTAATTCATCACAAGCATCTTTCTGTTTTGTTAGACATACTTTTGCATCATCCTTTTATAGAGACTGTGGAGTATTCCATTGTGCGGTATATGTTTGAGCTCAAGATGTAAATGGCTTCATATGCTTTTGCAATCTCCAACAGTGTTATTATGGCATATGCATATGTGATTGAAAGGAATCCAAAGTTATTTAAAAACTACCCCTTTTCTAGCTGTCATCTCCTATGTATTATATTAATATTAGACTTTTTTAAGATTTATTTTCTTGTTTGAGAGGAGTAGAGAGAAGGTTGGTGGGGGTTGGGCAGAGCAGTCTCCATCATTGTACATCATTAGTTGTGACCTGGTTTCATTCCACACAGGTGGATGTGGGGCCACGCAGGGTGGGAACTGAACTCCCTCCTGCATGGGAGGTGAGAACCTTCGCTGCCATCCAGGCAGTTACCAGTTGTACTGCAGTTCAGCACATAGGCCTGCACAGGCCAGGGCCAGAACTCGATCCCCAGACCTTGTGGTCACCAGGCAAGCACTCAACATGTTGAGCTATCCCAGCATCCCCAATATTAGACTTTCTGAATAATCCTTAAATAACCATTTGTTTACCTTTTTATATTTATATACTTGTTTTAATATTTCTTCATCTCTTTGACTTAGGGTGCAGTACTAGCAGCTGTGTCAAGTCACAAATTCAACTCATTCTATGGGGATCCCCCTGAAGAGTTGCCAGATTTCTCTGAAGACCCTACCTCCTCAGGTAATTGGATCACTCATTCATTCACCAGTGTGAATCATTTATCTACATCCTTTCTCTTCCACTTTGAATAAACCTTTTTCTGTGAGTCAGATCCTCCAAGAGATTATAAGGGAGTTCATCAGAACCCAAATTACATCCACATGTGTCTGGTTCCTTTTAATTTCAATGCCAAAGTTGCTTTCCCCTACTGCTCCAAAACCAACATTTCACTTTTTTCTTTACACCTCGGAAATACTTCTTCCCTTTTACCTGCCTCAGACCTGATGTTGCACTTCATTCAATCCAACATTGTAGTTTGTCTTTTGTATCTTTCTGATTACCTTCTACCTCAACAATAAGTTCTGATGTAAGATTTTCCCCACATCAATCATACTAGAACAGACTTTGGAACAATTGAATCTTTCAGTATAAAGCTGTCTTGTGAGTTATCTCTTGAAACAGTTACAAGTTCTCTTTTTATAGTTTATAACACATGTATACAAGCATTCAAGGGAGAAGAACATAGAAGAGTTACCTATATTGATTAAGTGTAAACAGGTATTCCTGAAAAAACCCACCAGTGTTCACAAAATTGTGTTATAAAATGCTAGATTTTCATCAACAATCATTCATTAAAAATTCATAGGATCCACAAATGTAAATGTAAATGCATGTATGTGTGTTACAGTTTTTTTTATTTCTTTATTAATTTAACTCCTGAATCATATGGCCTCTGCCCTTGGTTTTTCCTCTTTCATTAGAGTCCCTTAGTATTTGCTATGTGGTTGAGTTGGCACTGTTGAATTGATTTCTTTTGTAGTCTTGGACTGGTTCATTCAATATTCATATATTATCTTTGGAATCAAGGCCCAGGGCCCTTCCTAAAGCATGAGTTGTTTGTCCTTTATAGTTAACAATGTAGAAAGAATGGATGTGCTAATGCTTCTTTCCTATTAGAACCATGAGCATTTGTCAGCATTTATGCTTGTACCTTCCTCTGTTTATGCATGTATATGCACACACACGCTCACATACACATACGCACATGCACACAGAGAGAGTTTCTTACCAGTTGGCATGTGCTTATACCTTGTGCAAAATGACAGAATCAGGTTTCCCATTCCAGCAACTATATGGTTCCTCATTTTAGCCTTTACCGATTTGGATGTGAATCTTCCTCTTTTGAGTGAAGGTGATTTCCAAAATATTCAGAAATGGGAATCTTTGAGAAGAAACTCTGAAAAGACCTTGCTGTTTTCCTCTTGTTCTGACTTTGTAATTAGCCAGGGCCTTTACTTACCGCATGAAAGTCAAGGCCAAAGTTGTGTTTATAGGGATGTTCCCCAGTGCTCCCTATTGTTTAGTGTCTTTTCCTCTGGTCATTTTGTTCCCTTCACCTGTTGCTTTCTGTTGTTGTTCGTTAGCTCAGAACCTTTTTCTTCTCTCCTCACACTCAGATTACAGTTCACCCTATCTCGGGGGAGTGGTTCCAGTAATGGTCTTATGTTGGGCTGTGACTACATGATATAGTCACATACTTGGAATATATTTAGAGGTTTTAAATTAGATCAAAATCTCTAATACCATTTTCACCCTTAGCGATGGGCCTGCAGAGCGGTATGGCCCTTGCAACAGCTTCACAGACCTGATCTTTAATGTTGCCCCTTAATATGTACCTCTGCCTAGTAAGAGTTTAATGAGCTCCTAAGTATTGCTTTCTGTGAAAAGTTGGGCTTTTCTTTTAGGGAAAATAATTGTCTATATAGTTATATGCATGCTCATTTTCTATTAAATACATTTTTGTTGCCCAGTTTTTTTTACTACAATCTCTAAATGATGTGGTTGAAATCATTTCTGATAACAGTACTTACTTTTTAAATAACAAAAAAAAAAATCTTATACTGTCTTACAGGTAGCCTAAAAGCCCTCAAATTTACTCATAATTTTGTATTTCATTTTGCCTTTACTGCAGCCACACCAAATTTCTTTTTTTCTTTTTGTCTTCTTTTTTAATCTCTGGATCTTAATGATCTTGTAAGCAGCCTATATCTTCATTTGATATGCTAAAGGTCTGTCTCTAAAATATTTTTAAATAGCACTCTCTAGCTGCTACAGATAAAGGGTAGAAGAATTATTATGCCTGATCACCTGCCCTAAGTGAAGAGGAAGTTTTTATATACTCAGAAGTCAAAGACAAAAGAAAATTCTAATATTTTCCTAACATTCACATTGCTATCAGGAATTATTTGTATGCTCCTAAAATTAATTTTTAATCCCAAGCCATTTAAAGAGAGGCATTATACTATTTTCTCAGCATTATTTATCAAATATCTATCTGCCAGCAAGTTTCCTTTTCAGCAACCATCAGTAATGGTTGTATGGTTGGTTGCAAAAAACCTGGTATATATTTTATCTGGATTCACATAAGAGGTTTACTGTCATAAATTAACATATTGGTGTTTTATTTTTCATTTTTTATTTTCTAATATTTTTGTTAATTTTCAAAACTAAATTTTTCTCTATTTAACTTTAATCTTTAAATTCTGCATCATTTATTTTATTTTCCCAACATCGTCTTTTCCACTGTCTTTTTATTTAAATTTTCATAAGTTTATTTTAGCATACAAAACCTAAATCACTTTTCATAATTACTTGATAGTTTTTCCAAGCCCATGGCAAAAGAGAGGAAAATAATCATAGCGTATGGGCTTATAAGGAGGAGGTAAGAAGGTGTGGAAGGAGGGGTGAGAGAGAGAACAACGTAAGGTCACCAACTACCCTTTCTTGAGATGAACTGTCTGTTTTTCAGCTTTATATAATGCCTTTTCTATTCTTTCTGTGAAATGATAACAAAGGATAGCTAGTTAGATGTTTTTAACGACCTTTGACAAAATTAAAAGCTGACAATCCTATTATATTTTGGTCCCCAAAAAAATTCTATTTAAAAATTACAATTTAAAAATGAATTTAAAACAAACCAAATTCCTAATTTGTCATCTAAACAAGAGTCTAGTGTGTTTAAGTATGCTATTTACATTCTAAAACATTTTTTATGTGAGACTCTTTTCTATTTTGATTATTGAAATTCATTTGTTATACATTCACTACAATTTGTTGCGTTTTATCTTATGATAAACAGTATATTGTCGCTTTTTTACTTAATAATTCATAGTGGAAATATTCAGTTCTCATATTTCATATCCAAGAAGTCAGAATCAGAACCCGGTGTTTTGACACTGAAATGCTGGAAGTCCCACTGAATGTGCTCGTGAAACACGGGCTCGCTTTGGTCTCAGCTGGGGGACCATGCTTCGTGTGGCTCATCTACTGGGCCCAACTGTGGCTTGTTAACCTGCTTGCTCTAAAATCATACTGTTTGTTGTTTGTTTGTCCATATGCTGCCTTCCTCCTAGGACTTCTAGCAGCAGAAAGTAGGTATCCCTTTGTTTTCCTCTAAGGTTTAATCTTTTATGCAAAAGTGTTTGGCTTTGCATGGTTCATACTCAGTTTGACTTTTTCCTTGGCTGTTTGTGTTTAGATGTTTAATTATGAATTTTAACACTGCCTGATCATTACATAAAAATGGATGTGTTGATTTCCTGAAGCATTGTTATACAGATAATACTACCCTCTCACTTCTTCCATAGAGGAAAAAGAAGCAGTGTTAAAATTTTAACTGTAGTTCATATTATTTCACATCTGAATTTCAAGCACAAATACATTAATTCTGGGGAAAGGGTAACATTTTATTTTATAGTTTGCTTTCAAGAAAACTTTCAGGGTAAGTGAATTTTCCTTTGACAATTACATAATCTGTAAAGTTTTTATTGCTTTCTATTACTATTTTCAGTTTATTACTATGAAGCTATGAAATAACCTCCTAAATTCATGTCTCTTAACTTTTACCATCCGGACGAACATTGATAAAGAATAATGTAATGGCTAGATTTATATTACAAATGGATGTAATTTGAGTATGTAAGAATATTAAAAAAAAAGTACCGTACACAGGCACAAATGAATACAAGTAAAACTAAGGCATTCTTTTTTTTTTTTTTTTTTTTTTTTTTTTTAA
>PVKE010027249.1:0-21745 GCA_004027555.1 Craseonycteris thonglongyai | reverse complement strand
ATCTTGTAAGAACTTTACCTTTACTGAGCCAACGTACTTCAGTATGCAGGATGAGATCGTGTTCTTATCTTTAGTATCTTCTAACAGGGCCTTGAAAAGTCAGTGTTGCAATGGAGCTGCTCGAATAGAGTTGATGATCTTTGTGACTATTTTCATAACATGTTCAAAGGGCAGTATTTTACAACACAAAGCTTCCTGACGGATAATACAGTGGTAGGACATAAAGTTTGAAAGTGATTCATCTTTCCTGCAAAGGGCAATAAATCCTTTGTTTTTACCAACCATTGCTGGTGCCCCATCAGTAATTATCACAGACAACTTATGCAAAGGCATGTTGATCGACCTGGCGTATGTTCTGAAAGTTTTATAAATCCTCACCTCTCATCTGTCCTTCCATTGGTAATATTTGCAACAGCTCCTCTTTTACTGTGAAGTTACTAAATACCATTCTCACCATAACTGCCAACTGTGCGGTGTCTGATATATCTGTTGACTCGTCAAATTGCAGAGAGAAGCAGTCACATATTTCCAAGTCAGTCTTTAACTGAGTTTGCAAGTCTTTTGAAATTGCGTGTATTTTTCTTGTGACTGTGTTATTTGACAACTGTAGGTCTTGTATCACCAACATAATCTCACGCTTGTTAGAACATTCCTCAAACAATCGGCAGCAGTCAGAAATGCTTCTTTTAACAATTCACCATCCTGGAAAGGTTTTTTCTTCTTTGTGAGCATGTGAGAAATTTTGAAAGAAGCAATGGTTGCCTTTTTAGATTTTTCCACATGTCTAGTGAAAACAGTCTGTTGACTAGTTAAACTTCATTTTAGTTGATTTATTTTTTTCCTTCTTTTGAAATGGAGGCAAGACAGGATTCTGATCAAGCCTTTCTTTCTTACTTCAGATTTAAGTGGATAATCGTATCAAAAGTGGTATGACTTGTGTGAAAGTGATGTTCAACATTATGTTTTTTCGGCACTGCAATACTACTGCCACACAACAGGCAAACGCATTTACCTTTTAAATTAATGAAACCATATGATTCCTCCCAGTCTGTGTTAAAATGATAGGTTCGTTTTCTCTTATTTGGGCCACTCATTTTAGGACTAACAAAATAAAAATAAAAATAGTTATAGAACTACAATATCATATCAAATTGCCACCATAATAATAGATTACCTACCTCGCTTTTAGTTCATTTAAAATTGAATATATCAAAACACTGTGATCCTAGCTAACCGTCACGACCCGATCAGTCCAGCAACCGCAATCAAAATGGGAACTTCGCATCTCCCGGTTGGGTGGAGGAGAGTTTAAAGAGTGCAGCGGCTACACAAGACGCGACATGTACAAAGGCGAAAGCTAGGGAAAAACTTATACATACGATATCGCAAACATACCAATGAATATAATAAACCTGTGTAGATACTCCAACAATATTTTAAAATTCTAACAAATGTATAAAAATAAATGATAGTTTTACTTAGTGTTTATGAAAAACTTCTGATGCAGTCAAATAATGGCGGGCGCACACAAATCGGGCCACGGGCGCCATGGTGCCCACGGGCACAGGGTTGGGAATCCCTGGGCTAGTTGATCAAGTTCTGTCTGCCTCAGAGCTCTTGTCTGTGAAGTGGAGTTGATGGTATCATTTCCTGACATATAGTATGTACTCAGTAAATATTAGTTAGTAGCTGTTTACATTATTATCTGTGTTTATTGATCATGAAATATGTATAAGGGCTTATTCGTCATCTTAGTGTAGGGAAGAGTCAGTCATGAGCTAAAAATGAGGAATGGGTGAGGAAAGGCACCTGGCCTGGTGGACAGGGTCCACATTTGATTTGAGTTAAACAAAGAAACAAACCCTGACAAATTCCTTGTTTGGTTTCAGGCTGGCCCAGGGGTGTCCTTAGCTGTCTCATGAATGGCCACCCCGCGTGCAGCTCATGGCCTCTGTGTCGCTGACCTGGCGGCTATTGAACTGGTTCTACATTGGCAAACCAGAGGCTTATGTTTGGTGGGCCCCTTGTGAACATAACTTCAGGATTCAATGTTGATCTTGAATTGAAAACACTGGGGGTGGGAGTTTTTTTATATAAATGTTTAGTGTTCCATTTCTATTACAGTGTCTGAGGCATTCAGTAAATGTTTGGCCAGAGTGTTGAACCAATTAACTGGTTTCTTGATTATGTATGTTATGTTATATATTTTTTAAAATCTCATTTCATTAATTTATTCAACAAATACTTATTGACCACTGTGCACTGTTCTGTGCCTGAGACTGTAATGGTGCACAAAACAGACACCCTATTTGAAGCTTGTATTTGTCTGAAGAGACTAGATTACTGTCTGTTGTGCATGGGGCCATGTCTGTGCTCATGGCCCCTCTGCCTGCTCTGGACTTTCAGGCTGAGAAGGACTCTGCCAGCACAGATCCATACCACTGCCTCTCAGACTTCATTGCCCCGCTGCACTCAGGCCTCCGGGACTACCTGGGCCTATTTGCTGTCGCCTGCTTTGGGGTGGAGGAGCTGAGCCGTGCCTACGAGGAGCAGTGTGATGACTACAGCAGCATCATGGTCAAGGCACTGGGGGACCGGCTGGCAGAGGTACAGTAGCTGTACTCTGAGGACAGAACCTAGAGGTGGAGACCTGGGACAGGGCTGAAAAGTGAGGCAGCCCTAAGGACCAGCTGAGGCTGCTTTTAACAGCAGACGTATTTAAATCATGCATTGTCACATTGTTTTCACACATCGTCTTTTGGGAAGAAAACCCCTCAGCGGTACCATAGTTGGAAGTCACACGTAGAGCCTCAACTCAGTGCCTCAGTTTCAGGTCTCCCTTTCCTTATTGTGCTGTGGCATTTTCCTGAGGAACCTGGAAAATTGAAAAGCAGACTTACCTTTTCAGAATTTCTTGTTTTACTATTGGCTTCCTCTGTAGATTCCTGTCTTCCTCTGCATGGAATGGGGTGACCTAAGCTGTGGGGAGGTCCTCTCCCCTTTTCCCAAGGCTAATAGTTGAGGAATGAGCAACTGTGGCAGTCCTGGTTTCTCTTTCTGGGCACATGGAAAATGTTTACATTAAAAGGCTTAGACTCCAGACATGATTGAATATGATACTTCAGAACCCACATTGAGGTCAAAATTGAACAGCAGAGCAGCTATTGAAATTACAGATAAATCCAGAATTGGCCTGTTCCTCTTGCCAGACTTCCCCTGGCTATGGTCCAGGTGAGGGTTGTGCCCTGAAGGGCTTTGATTGAGGGGTGAAAGGGGCACTGATGCTGAGGGTCTGCCTCTGTGTAAGCTGCTTTGTTCTGGGCTTCAGGCCTTTGCAGAGGAGCTCCACGAGAGGGTACGCAGGGAGCTGTGGGCCTACTGCGTTGGTGAGCAGCTGGACATGGCAGACTTGCGAAGGCTACGCTATGGGGGCATCCGCCCAGCTCCCGGCTACCCGAGCCAGCCGGACCACACGGAGAAGCTTACCATGTGGAAACTGGCAGACATTGAACAGTGCACAGGTATGTGCCAAGAGCAGGTGAGCGCCCATCTTTCCTTATTCAGTAGACACACTTTTATCTAACTCATGATGCATATGGTAAAAATGTAAGACTATGGAAAGGCTTATAATGAAATCAACCCCTATTTCTATCCTTTCTCACCTTTAGCTATTCTATCTCCTTATTGAATCATCTTACATCACCATTTTTAGATTAATCAATTTTAATTATTGTCTCTTAACCTGGAACAGATGGGAATTTAGGTTACGCATACTGCCCCATTTTTCTATTAACAGATGTGTTCCTGTTTTTAATCTCCCTTGGTGACCTTTCTAACCTTTACTAGCCTCGTTCACAGTTCTTTCTCCTTCTGTTGCTGGGAGGCAGTATCTCTGGATGCTAGTCTTGCAGAACTCCCCGCCCCCTTTCCTTCACTGTTATTAACACAACTTTTACACTGTTCTCTTTTACACTGTTATTAACACAACTAACAATTATCAGTGAAATTAATCAAAAGTATGCCATCAATACTGATGAAATTATGGAAGCTAGATTCTGGTGAAGAACTGAGGCTATATTGACTCTGGATTGGCAGGAAGAGCATGGATATTGGGAGTCACAGATGGGTACTGGAGTCTCATTTCTGCCGTAAGCTGGGTGATCTTTGGCAAAGTGCTTAACCTCTGTGCTGCTCTGTCTCCCTGCCCATGAAATGACCTGCTAAGACCAAAGAGACTTGATGTTCCCTTTGAGAGCTACACTCCTAATGAAACTCTTATCTTTTCTTTCTCAGCACTGCTTTAGGCTCATTCTTACTGGAGCCTGGCTGTTGGTCACCCCACTGGCAGTGACTCCTCAAGAGCCCTTGGAGGCTCCTCTAGCGCTCTCATCTCCTGTGTTGGAACTCTTTGAGAAGGCCCAGGCTTAGGAGCAAGTGGGGCCCTCAGCAACTGATCTTGGAGGACTGGGAGTCTAAATACAGAATAGGCACCGAATAAATGAGGTTTTCTCCCATTTGCTCTCTCTAGGCATTAGGTTAACAGAGTCATTAGCAATGACACCTGCTTCAGCAGTATCTGGCCTTTACTTCTCCAATTTGAAGTCTAAATATTTTTCTGTGGGAAAAATTTCCAAGGATCAGGTAAGTATTTCATTGTATGATTTCCCAAGATGCCTGTTTTGTTTTCAGTGGAACTGTGGAACCTATTTCATTTCACATGTGAATGAGAATAAAACAAGATAGAAGGAATGAAGAACTTTATCTCAGTTAAGGTTTTAATTTGATTTTAATATTGCCCCAATTCTAGTCCTCCCATTTATATGTAGAACTCACACATGTGTACGTGCACTCCCATACATCACACAAACACACCCCAGCCAGCTTCTAAACATCAGGTATTTACTACATGTTGTTTTTCTGCCCAGAGAACAGGCATCTTAACTCAATAGTTGCTATTAAGAGAAGAAAGTTAATGTTTCTGGGCAAATCTTGTGGAAACTTTAGTTCAAAAAGCCTTATCATTTTAATCTTTTAATCTTTTGCAGATTGAGGATTATGCTCTGAGGAAGAATATGTCTGTGACTGAGATGGAGAAATGGCTTGGACCCATCTTGGGATATAATCCAGACTAATTGTTTGCTTTTTACCTTTTCTCTGCTTAATGACCTTCAAGGAAATATAATCCAGAGTGCCTTAAAAATAACAGCAACACACAGGCCATCTACATCTGGGTGACATTTGCTCTGCTTCAGATTTAGAAGACTGTCCAGGGTCCTTGATGGAGCAGCGAGCTATTGGGACAAGCTAGTGGTAAAGGCCTTTGGCACTTCAAAGCAAGTCAACATACTATTTTCATTTTTACCTTGGATCTGAGAGGCCATCTTTTTTATTTTTATCTCTTAAGAAAACGCCTGAAACTCAGCTGAATAGAGAATGTGACCCTGTGGCAAAATGACATTGTGAGAAATGGGGCATTATAATCCAAGTTGTTAAAACAGTAGACTCTAACAGGGAAGAAAGTAAATTTATAACTATGCTCTCTTTCAGAAGACCTCATTCTCTAAAGGCTCATTTAGATGGTTGCAGAGGTACCTTTGGCAGAAGGCACACTCTCACTGCTGGCTTGTCAGAGATACTCAAGCAGTTTTCCCTAGTATGGTCACATACAGCAAGGTTCTCCAAGCATTTTGTCCTCTCATAATTTCCTATTTCCTAGCCTTAAGAGAAAAAAGGAGGTGGGGAGACAGAGTGTCTGTGAAGGGCAGTTAACATCTTTTAGTTGTTTGCCAGAATTGAGCCGGTTCTCTGTTTAGCTGTGGTGTCCTCTGTGGATTTGGACAGATGACCAGCTCAATTCCATTCTGCTCTTGTTTTTCTGTGCTGCCCCAGCACCAGCCCCACCCCGTTTAGGAAGAGCCCATGAACTTGTTCTTTGTTATCTCAAGGGAAATGTTTAAGAACATCCAGACACACCTGGATGCAAATTTCAGGTTTGTCGCCTATTGGCTATATGACACAAGTGATTTCACTGAAGCTCTCCCACGCTGTTTTTTCATCTATAAAATGGAGACAATGATACCAATTTCTGTCTCATGGCATGAGGGGTGGGGTAAGTGAAATGATGCAGGTAAGGCAGATAAGATGGGGTCTAGCACACAGTAAGTGCTAAGTAAACTAGCTTCTGTAGAGCTCTGTAGACCATCTCTAGAGCTCAACACACAGTAGGGACTCCAGGGAAGGGAATGAGAGGTTAGTGGATGTGAAAAGGTACTGGGGAGATGCATATGGTTATGACTAGTGAATACAGCAGGTACTCTTGTGGGGTTAGAACCTCATTTAACACTGACTGGGACAGAGAAGCTGCCTCCATGTAACATGCACCTCTTGTGAGAGAAGCTGGCTTTGTCCCCAGAGCAGTTACACCAAATGTAGGTTCAGGCACATTAGAGGTGAGAGGGGAGAAAACTGAGAAGATGAGGTCCTGTGTGCCTGTGTTATAATCGTGTGTATTTGTGAAGTGATACACCTTTTCCAGCATTGTGTACCCTTAAGTGAGGGGAACCGTGTACTGAATTTGTGCTAGACTGAGAATGACTCGGTTTCCTGAGACACTTAGTTGGAGGATTTATTTTTTGCTCTATAAGCAGGTATGTTATTCTTGGCCTTGGTACATTCTTCCATGAGAAAGAATAACCTTCAAATACAGTTGTGCACCACATGATGGCATTATAGTCAACAACGAACTGTGCTTATTTATGATGGTGGCCTCATGATTATAATGGAGCTGAAGATCCTATGGCCTACTGGTGTTGTAGTCACTGTGATTTTGTGGCTTTGGCTTAGCTGCATTCTTATTTCAATAAATTAAAATTTTTAAGTAAAAAAAAAAAATATATATATATTTTTAAGATTTATTTTATTGATTTTTGACAGAAACAGAGACAGAGAGAGACAGAGAGAAGCGGGAGGGCCCAGAGCAGTCTCCATAGTTGACATTAGTTTTCCATATAGTTTCACTACACAGGCGGGCACAGGGCTGCGCAGGGCAGGAACTGGGCAGGGAGCCTCCGCATAGGCCCCAGCAAGAACTGAACTGGGGGCACCCCAGCTCAGCATGTGGGTCCGCATGGGCGGTGGCCGGGATTTGATCCTCGGTCCTCGGGCTTCAAAGCGAGCGCTTTACCCGCTGAGCCATCCCAGCTTTCCCTAAAAATATATTTTTAATGTGATGTGATAGATTGTATTTTAAACCTGTTGAAATGAGTACAGCAGGAAAATTTGAAGAATTCTAGTAGAGAACATCTTAGTGTCAGAAGTGCTTGGTTACTTTTTAAATAATGCAACTTTTTTCAGAAAAGGGAGCAATTAGTTCTGAAACATATTTCTTCGACTTGTCTTATATAAAGCTTTCTGTCCACTCATCATCTGGTTTCTCCTTATGCTGTTGTGGGCAAGTGCTCACATCTGATTAAAACCTGAGGAAACTGAAGTGTGGGAAACCCAAGTGAGAACTTGGTCGTTAGGACCAAGGCTGGTTCCTGGTCTGCAGAATCCCATTTCCCTCCACAGTGCTTTCAGATTAACTCCTTGACATACGAAGACGTCTCTAAGACACACACAGATTTAATTTGCTTGAATGCAGTTATAATGCAAATTTTATCAAGAAATAACTATATGTATTCATTGTTTAAGTGTGAGCTATAGAAACAATCTCTTTAAGATGTCTGTCTGAATTTGTATGAAAAGTGACACTGAAGGTCAAATGGGGTATTCAAGTAAAAACAGTGAGACTGAAATTCGACGAATTCATACAGCTGACTGTTCAACAGAAGATTCACATTCAGGTGAAGGTATCATTATCCATTGTTCATAGACATGCAAGAACTATATATCAGTCTCTGATATTTGTGATTCAGGAGATGAACAATGGAATTGAGAAGAAAAAGAAAATATTCCAAATATTAGTATAATTTTAGAATGGGAGGCATTGACAAACAAGACCAGTTTCTCGCATACTTTCCAATTATGCAAAAATGTCTCAAAGGATATAGAAAAATATTTTTCTGTCTGCTTGATATGGCTTTTTATAACACTTATATCGTATATTCCAAACTACCGGTACCTAATTTGACAAAGCAAACACTGGTAAATTTTCGATTGAATATTGCAAGAGAAATGCTGTGTAATTTGTTTCTACTTGAATATCCAACATGTGGCAGACCTTTGCAAAGTAAGTACCTGATTCAATTACAGGCCAAAAATTGGGCTAATTTTTCTGAACTTGTTCCTTCCAGTAGTAAAAAGCAACATCCTACAAAGAGATGTCATGTATACTTGACATCTCTTCATTTACCAGAATGTTTTCAAAAGTTTCATAATTTGCAGTACTATTTTGAATTATTTTTAAATTTTATATGATTATTCTTAATTTTGCTTATTAGTATTGAACTATGATTTTTTAATTTAGCAATGGATAATATTATGTTAAGCTTACACAAATGTTAAGTTGAAAAATAAATAGTATTTTTTTACTCACACAGTATTTTATTTAATTCGTATATCGAGGGGTTAATTAAACTTTGACTAAAGATAGGGATAAGTATTGATGAGTGGGTACCACACACCTTCCCTCCAAACTAAATTGGTGAGTTAGATGATGGAAGGAAGGAGATGGAACACATCCAAAGCTAAATTTTTGAGTCCATCTCAGTTTAGCTACAATTATTTTTAATAATTAGAAAAATGATCAGTAAACTGAAAATAATGCATGACACTTTGTGCATTATTACCTAACATATCAAATGAGACAAGAGAAAGACCCTGTGAAACCTCTCCTTCATTTACTACAATTGACCATCATGGGGAATACAGACAAAAACAAACTTTTACCAGACAGAGATAGGGAGGCATGGTACTTATTCTATTTTATTTATTTATTTATTTATTGGAACTGAACTGGGAGCCTCACCGCATTCGGGAAGCACTCCCCAGCTCAGCATGTGGGTCCACCTAGGCCGGAGCCGGGATTAGATCCTCGGTCTTCGGGGCTTCAAAGTGAGAGCTTAACCCACTGAGCCATCCTGGCTTTCCCCCTATTCTGTTTTAGAAGTTACTCAAGAAGGGAGATCAAGTGCAATAGTTAATGCCAGAGCCAAAATTTAGAAATTCTGCCAGGCACATGGTATGTACTTGAACATTAATGAATGGATGAAATCATATTACAGGACTCATTAAGAAACTAGCTAGGAAGTGAGATAAGTCAGAATGACAAATACTGTAGGATATCATGAATATATGTAGAATCTAAATAAACTGAACTTGTAGAAACAGTAGCATGATGGTTCGCAGGGGGTAAGGAGTTGAGGTGTTTAAGGGTACAAACTTACAACTAGTAAATAAGTTCTGGAGATCTTATGCACAATACAGTGATTATAGTCAATGACACTATACTATAAACTTGAAGTTGCTAAGAGACTAAATTTTCACAATAAAAAAAATGATAAATGTGGAACATGATAGAGCGAGCTAATGCTACTGTAGTAATCATTTTGCAATATATAAATGTATAAAACCAATACTACTTAATGTTATATGTCAATTTATCAATAACCCCCACCCCCATCCCCACCCCCGCCGAAAAATATCTAGGGCTCTCTAGAGTTTTCCAGGCATAGATATGCTGCTCCTGCCCAATGCCAGAAGACCACTGGGCAGAGGCAACTGTGATGCACCTGAGTGGCCTTTCCAAACTGCGGTTCAGGGATCTGACACTCACGGTGATGAGTCATGAGTAGTGCAGTATTCCCACAGCCTTTCTGAGTCATCAGAGACTCGTTACAGTTCGGTATATTTTTAATATTAAGTACATTTGCCTTGAGCATTACTATATTCAAAGGATGGCCACCCAAGGATAAGTGTGATAGCCCTCCTTCAACCAGAATACAGATTAAGATAAATTCTTCCCCTACTATGTCAGACAACAGAGTATCTCATGCTTCTCACTGTGGCAGAGAAGCCAAGCCTGACATGTCTAAATTAAAGAGGGTACTGCAGTGAAGAGGGTTCATTGGGGCAGATGAGAAGATGCTGAAGAAACATGATTATGGAAGGAGGACGGCATCGTGATGAATTTATCAGCACAGCCACTGGAAGTTGAGGGGGCTGGTACAGGGCAGGGGTGAGTCATCAGTGCCCATGGCTTTGAGCTGGAGGAGAATGCTAATTCTGGATGATGTCAAGTTAACTGGGGGATCTCATTTAGGAAAACAGTAATTATTCTTTTTTTAAAAAAATACTAATTGATTTTGATGGAGAGACAGAGAGAAGGGGGAGGGCCCAGAGCAGTCTCCATAGTTGTACGTCATCAGTTTTCAACATGGCTTCATTTCACACAGGTGGGCCTGGGCCGCACAGGATGGGAATGGCTGGGGGACTCCTGCATGAGAGGCGCGCCTCCTCGAGCCAGGAGTGGAACCAGGGGGCAAGAACTGAACTGGGGGCCTCCCACATGGGAAGCACACCCTAGTTCAGCATATGGGTCCACACCAGCTGGGGCTGGGATTCAATCTTTGGTTCCCAGGGCTGCAAAGTGAGCACTTAACCCGTTGAGCCATCCCGGCTTCCCCAGTTGTTGCATTTTATTAAGCGAAAAGTATGACTTGGTTTCGGATGCCCCCTTTGAATTTCTACTAAAAAAATGTGTAGGGTTGGAGGTGCTGGGGAAAGTTCTGGATGTTGGAGAGTGATTACAAAGGGTTTGGTAATATAAGTAGCAAACAGTTGTGCGCGTATTCTAGGGTTAGTGTAGGAAAGTGGGTAGGAAAGAGTAATGGAGTCATAACTGCCCTAAAAATGGTGAGAGAGTAGGAAGGACTACCCAAATATTTTCCTACCAACATTAAAGGGCTAAAGTCTGCCTTCTATAGGGAAAAACACATGGATACTTATTCCAGTTGGATGGGTGTGCTGTTGCCAATTGCTTCCACATAATGAATAGTGGCAATTTTTGTTACCCCTTTCAGGTAAAAGTCTGAAAAACTTATATTATTTTGTAGATTTGTTGGTAACTTTTTGTAGATTTGGTTGGTAACTTGCTGTCAGGGTCCTGCTAAGATTTGCAGCAACAGGGGACAAACCATTTACATACACCCATTTAACTTAACTTAATCTTCCCATGAGCTCAAACAACTCAATTTTGGGGAGGGGAAATATTGGCTGGGCACATTATCTCTGCTTTTGCTTTGGCTGAGGTCCCCAAGAGGAGAAATATTTGCTGTAATATGACATTTGTGCATTCATTCATTTATTTTTATGCAGTCCATTCATATGTTCATTCATCAAAAACTTGGGCAGTGTCCTGTTTGTTTTTTCTTTAGGATCCATTTTTTGTTTGAGGGAAGGTCAGAGACAGAGAGGAGGGAGGGCCCAGAGCGGTCTCCATCGTTGTACATCATTAGTTGTGACATAGTTTCACTCCACACAGATGGCCATGAGACAGCGTGGGGTAGAAACTTTACTGGGGGCATCCCACATGGGAGGCAAGAACCTTGACTGCTGAGCCATCATAGGGGTTACCAGTTATGTCATAGTTCAGCATATGGGTTTGCATGGACGGGGGGCTGGGATTCAATCCTTGGACCTCACTGTTGCAAAGCAAGCGCTCAACCTGTTGAGCTATCCTGGCATCCCTGACAGTATCCTGTTTTAGGGCTGAGAAGAGGATGATAGGTGAGTCAGATTGTTGGGCCTCAGGGAGAGTAACACTTTCTGTACTTTGTAGCAACAGACTCCCTTCAGTGCCCTGTGCCTTAAACACCCTCCATTGAAATATGAAAGCTGAGAAGACATCTCCTGGTCTCTGTATTAGTTTTTTCCTTTTTTTCTTTTTTTTTTTTTTTTTTGGTCTCTATTATTTTGAGGAACATGTTACCACCCATGTTTTTACTGGCCCCTTTCCCAAGATCTTACTGTTCTTCCTCAGTGCAGTTACCAGTAGTTAGGGGACTTTGAGCTTCTTTGCTCCTCACCACCTGCGGTTTTAGACATCATCAAGCAAGTTTGGTTTCATTTGTTCTTGCTCACCCGGGTTGAAACAAGTATGCTGTGTACTACTGTTGCAACACTGATGCAATGCCCTAGTGACAGAACTTTCTGAAAGTCAATCTTAGTGCTTGGCCACAATTACGGAAGATGGGTGTGTGCACACGTGTGCAAGTAGGTTGTGGATCTTAGGAGGACAGGACTGTGATTAGCCATGAGCATAAATGCAGCTCAATGTTGCTTCATGAATATAGACACAAGAGCAGTTGCCAAGCTTCCCTCTTCATCTCTTCATGGCCTTCAAGAACAAAAGTATCCAGACATCTCCTGCAGATCACTGCTTCCCCAGAGTGTTTACTGATAAACATCTGCCTCCCAAATGAAACTAGTCATTTAACAAACTGCTCCTGGGGGGTTTGCAGATGCAACTTGCCTTCCTGCCATTGTTCTAAATCTTGACTTCCTTCTTTGTTTTCTATTTTTCTTCTCTAAAAATATGCTTTTTGAGCCTTGGTACACCAAGGGGTCAGTAATTTTACAACGACATAAAATTTAAAAAACTCTGTCTCACTTTAGAACTTCTTTTTGTTCATTCATTGAAGGATATTTATGGTGATTAAAATCTATAGAACCCTGGTTTATCACATTCAACCAGTCTGCCCTCAAATGCCTTTAACCACCAGACACCCTTCTGTGATGAACTCATCCATCCTTCAGTTTGTATGTCTTGGCCCTTCCTCTGTCACTTTTGTATTTCATTTTTCAGGGTACATATTGTTTTGTAAGTGCATTTCATCTTAGGAGGTACGCAATTATCTCCCAAATTAGATCATAGGATATTTAAAGGACCAAAAATGATCTCTTCTGCTTTCTTATTGTTTTGAAACTTAAAGATTTATTTATTACTGTTTTTGACAGAGAGAGAGAGATAGATACAGAGACAGACATAGAGACAGAGAAGGAGGAGGGCCCAGAACAGTCCCCATAGTTGCACACCATTGGCTTTTCCACATAGTTTCATTCCACAGGTAGGCACGGGGCTGCACAGGGCAGGAACTGGGCCGGATCTCACCCCGGTGAGAACTGAACTGGGAGCACTCCCCAGTTCAGCATATGGGTCCACACGGGCCTGGGCCGGGGATTCAATCCACCGTCCCTGGGGCTGCAAAGTAAGCACTTAACCCACTGAGCCATCCCGGCTTCCCTGTTTTGAAACTTCAAAGAGTTTGAACAGAGCAGATGTCTAGGTGTTAGTGGATGACTAATATGACCCAAGATGAATGGTTATTTGAGGGGACTCTGGGGTCAGGTGTGTGATTTTGCTTCATAAAAGCTTATAATCAGTTGCCCGGTGACTGTGGGCCAGTTACATGGCCTCTCCAAGCTGCAGTCTCTCTACCTGGAAAATGACCTCACTTCACAGGATGGTACGTGAACTTGAATTCCATACTGCACAGAAGTGTGCCTGGCTTAACCGTAAAATCTTCATGAACTAAAGACCCTTGAAAAAATATATATGTGTATATTTTTAGCTCTTCATTGTGCTTTACAAGAAGATACTGAATGCAACACCACACCAAATACACCTCATGTATAGTTAATGTGTGTAAGTCTAATTATGCCAGTGGACCAGGTAAGGTTAGGGACAGGAGACCCAACTGGTGAGATTTGAAGTTTTCCAGAGGGAGCTGTCACCCTGCAGATGAGTCAGCGAGGTGCAGGGCAAGACCACACTGCAAAGTAAGAGTCAGTAACTTGGGTTTTGTCAAGTATCTTATAACTAGTATCACATTTTTGTATGTTAACCTTTTTATGTAGGAATGTTAATTTTGTTTATTCCTGAATAAAGTCATAAGTGGTTAACTTGTTTTGGTTCTGCAGTTATAGTCAACATTCCTGTTACAGGATTGACTTCTTACAAGTGGCTTAGTCTGCTCATCAGGAGAATTATACCAGACATGATGAGTGGTTTCGTGAAATCCATCCTGCAGCTGGAAAAACATACCAAATACATTAGGCTGTATTTGCATTTAAAAAGCCATTTAAAAATAAGTAACATTTTTCATTATAAAATCTATTCATTGCCAAAAGCTTGTAAACTATTTAAAAGTTTACAGAGGAGAAAACAACCCACATTTAGCTATACATCTTTTATTACGTTTCCTCCCATTGCCTTTCCTTTCCTTCAGTCCTTCCGTCCATCCATCTGTGGTAAACTGAGTAATGGCCTCCTAGTCCCCAGAATCTGTAAATACTACCTTATATGGCAAAAGATCTGATTAAATCGTTAATCCTGGGATGGATGGGGAGAATTAGTTGCCATCGTAAGTGTCTGAAAAAAGGGAAGCAGAAGGAGTTTGGATGTGGGAGAGGAAGATGAGGGTGCCACACCCCTGGCTTTACAGGTAGAGGAAGGGGCCACCTCCAAGAGCAAGGACAGGGATTCTCCCCTGAAGTTTCTGGGAGAGTGCAGCCCTGCGGACACCTGCATTTCAGCCCAGATTCTGATTTCTGACCCCTAGAACTTTAAGAGAATAAATACATGTTGTTTTAAGCCACCAAGGTAATTGGCATAGCAGTAATCTGAAACAGTACAATGTAAGTACTGGTTTTTATACCTAGCAAACTATCACATATATTCTTATATGACTTATAGATTATTATACATACATATACATAACCATATATGCATATGAGTATAATATAAAGTAAAAATAATAAAAACATTACTTTTATATAAAAGTAAAAAATATATATAAATAAAATATATACATACCATAGTTTACCATTGAAATTATTTTTTAAAAGATTTATTTTTGTTTTTGACAGAGAGAGACACAGAGAAGGGGGAGGGCCCAGAGCAGTCTCCACAGTTGCAAGTTATTAGTTTTATACATATTTTTGTTCCACAGGTGAGTGCAGGGCTGTGCAGAGCTGTGAGGGACAGAAACTGGCCAGGGGCCTCCTCCTGTCCAGTTAGGAGGAGGCATGCCGCTGTGAGCTAAGGGTCTCCCACATGGGAAGCTCACCCTGATGAGAAACAAACTAGGGGCACACCCCAGTTCAGCATATGGATCCACATGGGCCGGGGCTGGGATTCGATCCTTGGACCCTAGGGCTTCAAGATGAGCGTTCATCCTTCCGAGCCATTCTGGCATCGCCTAAATCGTTTTTAAGTGAACACTGCTGTTGCATCAATGACTAATTTCATTGTGCACCCATCACTACTACCCGTCTTCAAAACTTTTTCATCTTTCTCAGCTAATACTCTGTACCTATTCAACACTAACTCCCCAATTCCTCTCCCTCCACTCCTATCCCATGGTAACCAAACCAAACCAAACCAAACTCCTCTAGGCATGTCATATAATTGGAATCATACAGTATCTGTTCTTTTGTGACACTGGCTTATTTCACTTAATATAATGTCTTTCAAGTTCATTCACGTTGTGACGTGTCAGTTTTCTGCCCTTTTAAGGCTGAATAATATTCTGTTGTACACATATATTATGTTTTGTTTATTCATTCATTGATGGACACAGGTTACTTCTACCTTTTAGCAGTATATTGTGAATAATGCTGCTATGAGCATGGGTGTACAAATACCTATTCCATCCCTGCTTTCATCTCTTTTGGGCAATGCCCAGAAGTGAAATTGTTGAACCATTCCTCAAAAATTGCCATACCATTTTCCACAGTGGCTGCACCATTTTACATTCCCACCATAAGTGCACATGGGCTCCAGTTTCTCTGCATCCTCACCAACATTTGTTATTTTCTGGGTTTTTGTTTTTTTGGTTTGTTTTGATATAATAGCTGTCTTTCCTAATGGTTGTGAACTGGTATCATTGTGGTTTGTACATGTATATTTTTATCTTACTTAAAAAAAAAAAGATTTATTTTATTGTTTTTGACAGAAAACAGAGAGAGACAGAGAGAGGGGGGAGAGCCCAGAGCAGTCTCCATAGTTGCGCATAATCAGCCTTCGACATGGTTTTGTTCCACACCATGGGTTGGGGCTGTGCAGGGTAGGAACTGGGCTGGGGGGCTCCTGCATGGGAGGCACGCCCCCCACTACCCCAAGCCAGTGGCTGAACCAGGGGGCAAGAACCAAACTGGGGGCCTCCCACATGGGAAGCACACCCCAGTTCAGCACATGGGTCTGTACCAGCCAGGACTGGGACTCGATGCTTGGTCCCTGGGGCTGAAAGGTGAGTGCTCAATCCACTAAGCCATCCTGGCTTCCCCTATCTTTTTCTCCACTCAGTTTTATATCAAAGTCTTCAAATATTTTTTTTAAAGCCTGTATATCAATTTTCTCTAAATTTGTACTATGATTTATATAACCATTTTTTCTATGAAACATTAGGCTATTACTAGTTTTTCACTATTGCAGATTACAAAAGTGTGAGTATAATTGAACAGTAAACCTTTTTTTGTTTATCTCTCAGAATGTTCTAAGAATGAATTACTCTGAGGAGCACTGCAATGAAAATGATGTGTTCTTAAGCAAATTGCTTTCCAAAGGGATGTTCTGATCAGCAGACTATGCAAGGGCTGAGTAGCACATCTTTTAAACCCATTTTTTCAGGTGTAGCATTTCTCTAGAATAAAGATGAGAATACTTGTGAACTCAAAGAACCATAGTAGCAGAATACATTTGCTTATTTGGGAGCAAAAGCTTCATTTTCAATGTTGTAATGTTGATTTTAGTTTTAAAGAAAATCAGACCTGGATTTTCCTTAGATTGTCAAGAGATAGAGTTTCTATATGAAAAAAACGAAACCAAACGAAACCAACCAACCAACCAACCAACCAGACCGCTGGAAGGGAATAATAATTTGCAACTTATAAGTCTTGAGCTCTTGTCTAACTCAGCCACTACAAAGCCATGTAACTTTGGCAAAACACTTGAAATCTCTGGGTTTCCAGTGATCAGTAATGAGTGGGTTCAGTCTTTGAATTTTCTCATGTAACATAATTATACATTGTGAGTTCATGTATGGTTGAGTTTTATCTGCTGGAATCCTGTAGACTTGAGTTAAAGGTGTATTCCTCTCCACGAGTGCCCAACCTTTTGGTTTCCCTGGGCCACTTTGGAAGAATGGTCTTGGGCTACACATAAAATACACAAACACTAACAACAGTTGATGAGCTAAAAAAAATGTAAAGAAATCTCAGTGTTTTAATAATTTGTGTTGGGCTGCATTCAAAGCTGTCCTGGGCCACAGGTTGGACATGCCTGCCTGAATCTAGATGTTTCTTCTTTCAGGCGTACCAGGGATATTTATCAGCTGTGATGGCATTTTATGTGACATTCAATGTAGGCTTTCCCAGACCACAAGGTAGCAGAGATATGAACTGCAAAGAGGAGAGAAAAGGTCCATGATTGAAACGCTTAGATTGTATTGATCATAAAGACAATCAGAGTGATCATAAAGCACAGGAGATCAGAAAACGATCTTTATCACATCTCTTTGTTGATGGGTGAATATTATTCTTAATTCACACTTTTGTTGAAGTTCTCAGCCTTTAATGGTCCTAACTCTAGATAAGAACTTCTCCATCTTTCTACCTTGGGTTCAAGGCTTTATTTCCTGTCCTCATGGCTGTTAAAATGATAGCCCTGTTGGCTGTCAAGTCTACCAAATTCATTTGGGCAGTCTTTGGTTTTCTTTATGCTTTGCCCCTAGGATTACCCTAACTTTCTTTTGTGTTTACTTATACACTTGAAATGTGCACCTGGCCACCTGACCATCTCTGGCTGAGGTAGGCAGGACTTCAGGCTTTACACCACCTTTGATTTTACCAAGATCTTTCTTCCCTAATCATGATCCGTCAGAATTTGATCCTAGCTGGAGGTCTGCTCTTTCTTACCTCTCCTTGGGACTTTCAGAAAAGCCAGAGAACAATGTACTATAAAACATAATTACTTTTAGCCTGGCTATTTGTATGATTGTGACTATTTGGGGTAATGAAGTTTGTGATCTTTTTAAGAAGAAAAAAACTCATATGTTAATAGTATGAAGGAACTTGTAGGAAGGACTTAATTTATTTTGGAGGTTAAATTATTTTTAAGGGCTTGGAAGCATTCATATTAAAACTATAAATGTGCTAATTATAGTTTAATCATTTCCACTCAGTCAGCCAGTTTCATAAGACCTCATTCCCACACCACCTTGGTGGAGAAGGATTATAGGTGTTGTCCAAAGACTCATGGGATCAGTCAGCTGACATACGGCTGAGCCACTCTTGAACAGAATCAGAAAGTAAATCTTTCTTATAGCATCTTTCTCCCAAACCCGACCCCTATAGGTGTTCAGTGCTCTGAGGTTTTCTGACTTAATCCCTCTGAAAGCTTTCCCTGATCAGTTACCTTAAGAAAGATCAAGTAAACAAACTGCTTTATTATGGACGGCACTTGCAACTTCTTATTACTATGAATTATTTAGGTTTTTCTCCCTACCAGACTCAAGCTTCTGATCAATGCCTTTTTATTGAATAAATTAATGTATAATCGATGAAAGTTATAACTAACTAATACTGTTTTGCTTATTTCAAAGTAATTACAAATAATAAACTAGATTGTAAACTAAATTTAACAAACTAGATTGTAAGCGTCTGTTGGATATGGAGTAGGTCTTATTTAAGTTGCATCTTGGAGGATGGCACATTGGCTGGCACAAATGTTTGCTTAATAAATAATAATAATAATGTGGTGACAGTTTCTTATCTCAAAGGAGCAAGCTGTAATGGAAGAATTCTGACCTTGGCCAAGAGCAGAGTTAGATGAATGTCCCCCCAGTTGCTCTTTGGAGTGACAATCTCCCCTTGGGGCCCCCAAAGGGGGAGATGCTGTGTGAGTAACTCTTTTTGACTCAGACCAGTAGAGACACAGCAAACAGCTACCTGAAGGTAGTGAGTTGGCTGTCACTTGACGTGTCAAAGAGATCCGGGATGTGCCCAACTCGCTGGACCAGAGTCCCTCCAATGAGAGGATTACATGCGCTCCAAGGTTCTGTGCACTGTGCACTTATTTTCTTTGTCATTCATGAAGTGACAACAGTGAACTGTCATCATCTTACAAGGGCTCAGCATAGCCAAAGAAGCAGTGAGAACATTCTCCAGGGCACAGCATGGAATGCTTGTGGCATCTAGCAGGCATGCTCAAGTACATAAACCAATTCCCACTGTAATCAGTCAGTGTCTGCTGAAAACCTTGAAAAGGGGACGAGCCATACAATGAACATTATATAACAAACCTCCAGCCCCACGCTGTCCCCTGAAAGTGCTTTTAGTAACATTGTTCTGATGATTCATTTTTTCTTGTCTCAGAAATTGTGAACAAACAGATTAAGGTAAATAATCGACAAGAAAACATTTCAAAAACCCTCGTCCTGCCAGAGGATGTATTTGGGTTGTGTTGTGTATTTGCTTGAACAGATTGAAAGAGGGGAAAAGAAATGCATCTGGCATCATGCAAATCAGCCAGTGAGTGTCAGGATGGTGTGATTGTTTTACAAAATAGTTCAGTTGGTTTGGAAAAATGTTCATTCCTAAATTAAAGGTTCATTTTAGAAACTGAAAGAAACTTCATGACTCACTGTGGTTCCCATATAATGTTGACATGGAGATGGTGGAATAAAGAAAGAGGTGAACAGGGAATAAAGGTGAATCCAAGTCTTGTGTCTTATGAGTGGGGCAGGAGAGCTTAGTCCTCCTGACTTCTCAGCCTCTTACACTTCATCCCTGACATGGGACAAAGGCTTCTGCAAGTCTTGTTTGGGCAGGATGGTTAAGCCAGACATAACTTAGAAACACAGTGGGAAGATTTGAGCAGGGGTGTGCACACAGAGAATAACAGCATTAACTCTCATGATTTTTTCAGCTCTAACATTTTTATTTCACCAGAGAGGATATTTGCTTAAGCAACTATGAAGACACCATGGAACACAGCACTTGGGGTGGGGTGGGGTTCTCCTGCTACAGAGAGAGGGAGAAGTGTGTGTGAGGCAGAGTGAAGACAAACTCTAATGATGACAGATGAATGATGAAAGAGAAGTTTGTGGAGAATGGGGAGAAGACATGGTGGATATAACTCACTGCTATGGCTGCTCATCAACACTTAGTTTGATGCACCTTCCTATTCAGGCCCATTTTTGCCCTTCTCTTTCTCTCACACCCACATCCAGTCCCTTAGTAAACATAATTGCCTCTCCTGGCAGATATATCTAAACCCCACTCTTTGTCTGTCTCCTGGTCCTGTCTTCCTGTGTCAGCCGTTACGGTCTTTTGGGGCCTCTGCTCCCACTCTGGCCTCCCCCCCCCCCCCCCCCCCCCCCCCCCCCCCCCCCCCCCCCCCCCCCCCGCCCCCCAGCCTGTTCTCTACAGCATTCACATAAGTCTTTAAATGATCTCATTGCTTTTGGCTCAAACCTCTGAGGGCTGTGAGAGCAGAATCTGTCCCAGGCCTATTCCTTGCCTTATCAATAACTGTCTCCGTGTTCACATGGCATTCTCTCTGTATAGCTGTCTGTCTTCAATTTGCCCTTTTTTATAAGGACACCAATCATGTTGGACTAGGACCCACCCCAATGACCTCACTTTAACTTGTTTATCTCTGCAAAGATGTTATGTTCAAATAAGGTCACACTCTGAGGTATTAGGGTTAGGAATTCTTTAGAGGAACTCAGGTCATAGAGTTATCCCCACCATGTAGCTGTTATAGGTCACCTTCTGTATGGATGACTGACTTGAATCATCCATACTTCATGGTTAACATGTCAGTGGAGGAAAGGTGTTTAATCCTCTGCGAAAGCTGTAGCCTGGTTGCAAGACTTGTTTTAGCACTTAATCCTACTCTACACACCAAAAGCTGAGTATCTTTCTTTTTACACTATTTCTGTGACATTTTAAATCTTCCCCCATATATCCCCTCCTCCCAATTTGTGCCTGACCCCAGGAAAATGGATGCTCTGGACCTACTAGGAAGAAGGCCATGTTACTAGAAAGGTGAAAAATCAAGTAGTACTAGGTTTTAAAATATTGTCCCATTACAGTAAATTGATGGGTGAAGGCAGCAGCCTTTGGAAGGAAGGCTCATTTGCCAAGCAGATTTTTAATCAAGTATTTATTGACACCCATAGATCTTGGTTTAAAATAATATTCACTGAAGAGAATCTGGTGTTCCACTTGGAGAGTGATATGAAATCAGAAAAGAATTGCAATTCAGGGAGGCATTGATTCAGGAAGCTAAAGAAGTAAACTCAGCTTGAGATAAAATGTTAAAAGCAAATCTAGACCAAAGAAGGCATGGTTGGAAGTCTTCACCCCCTATTTTCTCCTCTGCCTCCCCATCCCCAAATATTTTTTGTCTCTATTTTACCTTCAGCAACGTCTATCTTCAGGCCTTAGAAATAAGGATGAAATGATTAGTACTTAGATTAACTACATTTGTGTTAAAGGGTTTCTTTGAAGAAACTAAAATTTGCATCACTTTGTCTTCACTTTTTTTTTTTTTTTTAAATTTATTGTTAAATTTGATGAGGTTACATTGGTTGGTAACAATTAGACAGTTTACAGATGTACAAGTCCACCTCACATCATTCATGCATCGTATTATGTGCCCATCACTCAGTATCAGCTCCCCTTCCATCACCTTATATCTAGTGCCCACTCCCACCTCCCCCCACAACTGTCCCCCCGC